>CM074311.1:7562159-7612920 GCA_037194245.1 Opsariichthys bidens | reverse complement strand
ACAACGACACGGTGATGACAGATTGTGGGGATGATCTGAGGCTCAGTTTGCTCAGAATTTAAAGTTCTGTCATCACTGACTCACCCTCATGTTTTTCCAAGCCTGTACGACTTTTTTTCTCTGTGGAATACAATAGAAGATATTTCGAGGAATGTTACAGCTGCTCTTCTCCATACAGTGGAAGTGAAAAGCCATGTATGTGGATGAGCCCAAAAGTCCCCTCACTCACTCATTTCATTTGCTGCGGATGTTACAAGGCTTGAATTGTGGCGCGTATTACACATAATTTTAGTCATTCCTGCAGATTTTGTGCTCAAGTGCGCACGCATAAAGCTGCCGCTCAGTACTAAATTGAGTTCTTTGCATTTAAACAGTCAAATACACACAAGATTAATCAAAATATCTGTCATGGGGAGTGCAAACATGAATGCAAACATTTGAGAAAGAAAACGCGTGTGTAACAGTATAATGGATCCATGCTTCAGGTCTTAAAGTGACAGCAGCCTAATAAACCTGCTGCCAAATTATGAGATAATATTAAAAATATCTATACGACTGTTTTCCCCCATATTGATGTCAAAACCAAGTGGAAAACCAATAGCCACAGTGGCTGGAGAGTAAAAAAAAAGTTAATGTCAACCCCTGATTACAATGTTAGTATATGAAAATGAACAATGTTTACTCATTCTCCCAGCGAATTCTTTTTTACTTCTCATCAAATATCAGCTCCAGATTATACTTCCCTATTTTTGTATCCCAGCCTATGGACAGTTTGATCGACAGAACGTTATTAACAGAAGAGTTATTGTAAGGGTACGTTTATCACAGAAAATTGTATTGTACTTTGTCTTCTTTTGACAGAATGGCAGTTTCTTTCACCCCCCCCCCCTCCGTTTGGCCTAAAACACTGTTCGTAGGCATCCCGTTTAAAACATTGGCTGCATCCGAACGCTTACAAATGCTGCCTATAGAGGATGCATTTCAAGGCACGCCCAAATCCAATGTTTAGCTCCACTTCCTGTCTCTTGAGAGTAGCTTCATCTAATTGATTTCTGAAGGCAGCATAGATGTATCCTAAACCATTATGCTGTTTGAAATCGGTTTCATGAAGTATGGAAACACTGCGAGGGCAGCAAGGCTACAAGTCGGCAGGTTAAGCTCTCGGAATTTGCAAATAAAAACTATGATAGCTAAATTACTATAAAATAAAATGTTAATGAAAAATATAACCGTATATTAACAATTCTAAAGTGACACTGGACGGCTCACACCATCACAGGACAGGGCAACTGACATCTTAATGTTACAACATGTGAACATATGCAGATTTAAAAGAGTTTTGGGAATGCATGAGGGTGAATAAATTATAACATAATTTTTATTTTTTTTGTTGAACATTTACTTGAATTTATTTATTCCAGACATGTCTTTACTGAAATATCTTGAGGCCTTACAACTGAACTCTAGTTTTCATCCAAATTACCCCCAGATATAAATTTTTTTTGGTGCGTTTCTTTTTCGGCGTTGCATTGATCACTGGCCAAAATGGTGCTGCTTTAATCTACTGCCTCTATCCTAAATGAAATTACACATTCAAGGTTTGATACAAAGGCAGATGAAGGCATATTTGAACATTCAAAAGTGAGCATTCCCAAAATTAATTTCATCTCTAGGGTTCATGCATATTTAATAGAGAGTGCTAGAATATCACAGGGTAATACAATCCCAGCAAGTAGAGAAAGAGCGAGCAACAGAAAAGAGAGAACTGCAGTTGTTGTCATGAGCAATAACTCTCAGCGGTGCTGGGAAACAAAATAGGCAGGATGCTTTTGATGAAAGAGCCAAGAGTGTGGAGGCCCAGGTTAAATGCTGAGGAGCCGTGGAGACCTTCACATACCGGCAGAAACGCTGATAACTGACTGGCAATAATTGACGAGCCCCATGGACAACATCCCTGGAGACCCACATGCGTCTGCCTTCAGTCATACTAACTAGACACTGAATTCACAGCTGTGTGCTTGTGATAAATGCCCACACGTGTCCTTTATTACAAATCACACCTAGAGATCTGATCTGATTAGGGGTATTTGACTTTGTAGATACACCTCAGTACTAGGTAATATAGCAAAAAAAGTTTAAGCCTTTGAAAAATCTACTTTTAATTAAATGAACACAAGGAGGAATATTTAATTATCACTTAAATATAACAATAATATATATTTGCTTACATATATTTTTAACTTGTAATACATTTAAAACAATGTGATGCTGGGACTTTCATGAACATTTTCAAAAATTAATCATGAAATCAAATTTAATCCTATTTTCTATTTTCTTTACTAACATGTTTATGGTCATGTTGTGCATGATGTAACATGCATTCAGCACACACCAAAGGTGAGGAAGATACAAATAGACTGTCGTTAACGATGCAAAATATTCACAGGATCACAAGAACAGGAGAAACTACTACGTGATTAACCAACAAAGGACTGAACATATCAGGGAGTATCCACCTTTTTCAACGTGGAAGCAAGGTATTTCCTCAAAATGTGCGAGTCTTCCAATTTATTAGCCTCTATTGGGAAATAAGAAGAATATCAAAGTGCAGTAAACTGTGAAACTGGTTATAGAACCAGAGTGTTTATAATTAAGACAATACTTCAAGTTAATATGGTAAGAAAAAAAACAGTTTGCAGTATCAACCAGCGTAACGAACCGTTTTGCACCGCTAAAAATAACTGGAAGCGAATGACAACGGAAGCCAGACAAATTCGGTGAAGCTGAAGGGGTGGAGGATCGAGGAGCAATTGGAGAAGTCCGTGGCGGAGGTGGAGTGACGACTGACCAAAGCTGAGCTGGATGGATGAGGGAGCCCGGAAGAGTCCTAGGGCTGACGGACCACAGTGGAGTCACGGGAGTGCAGAGCCGGGGTGGAGCCAATGGGCTTACAGGCCAAGGTGGAGACATGTTAGAGCCGGAGAGTTGCATGGAGGTAGCATTGGGGGCAGATCCGAGAATCTGAACGACACCAGTAAAGACAGTAGATCCAGGGAATGGGACCACCGGAGAGTAGTGATGCAAAGTCTGATTCATTTCCGTCATCCGGTTCTTTTCAAACAGTTCGGATCAATGAACCGGCTCAAAAAGGCAATTCCTGACGTCATCATGCAATGATGTCACTATGCATTCCTGAAGCTTGTATGATCTTGACTGATCTGTCAATCTGCCTACGCAGTGCTAATGCATCTCCAACAAGCCTCTTTTCTAACAACCCAGAGTCATGTTATATCAATGAAACATTCAGATAAAGTCATGTGAACGTATATTGCTGATTTTCGCCTTTCAATCACTTAAGTTAATGGAGTTTGTAGTCAGAGCTTCAATCACGGATCCTTTATGTCGGATATACGACTGACCAATATTGAGTAGCCTACATCTTGAATAAGATTCGCAGCTTCATCACACATTTGATGCCCAAACGCAGATATGTTCTAAATGTCTAAAGTATATAGAAAGAATAAACGCTTATAAACGCATTGATTTTGCTTAACAACTTAAACTATAATCTGCATGTACAATACTCCAAAGTAAAAATTATTTACAGCTCTTTAACAGAAAGGATTTTGCTGCTAATACAATGTTATTTCATAGCAGTAGTCATAATAAGGATATTTCAGTACGTCCTCAAGCTCCGCGTTGTATCATCAACTCACTCATCAGACTCCTTGTATACCTCTGCAACTTCAAACAGTCAGTTTGAACCCGCCTCATCAGATTCTTTTTGAGTCGGATGTACTAATTTTGTTGTGCCCGTGCGTCTTGCGTTCATCAACCTAGAACTAAAGTTTATTCAGTTCAAATTAGTGAACCCCGGAAACCCGGCTCAAAAGAACGATTTTGTTCAAGAATCCGACATCACTATCTGGGAGGATGTACCGAGAGAGCCGGGCGGGAGCAATGTAGGAAGAAAGGACTTGCCGCATCCGAAATAGCCAAGGATGGGATGGCAGATAAGCAGTGGGTTTTGAGGATCGGGGAGCAGGGAGGGACTCGATCCACATCCACAGGTCTATCATTTCAACATTAGCAGACACTTTTATCCAAAGCGACATTACAATGGAATGGAGCAAATAGGGTTAGGTTGCCTTACTCAACGGGCACTTTATCTGGTATTGAAATGTGGTAAGAGTTGCTGTTCATTCCCAAACCCAAACTTTCAATTCCTGCCTCATGGGAATCCGAACAGCAACCTTCCGATTACAAGCCCTACTCCCACACTACTAGAGCCACGCCTACCGCTATCACGACGATGTCTATCAGCAATGATTGCATGGATGAACAGCAAAGGATTTGCTCCTGGCTCCAGGATGGACTCAGACATGACCCAAGTGTCAGGCTGACATGGCGGCCAACTCTGACTCCGGGATGAACCAGACTGCCTCTTTATCCCTTGGTGTGATTTAAGCTCGAGCGCTATGGTCCGTTGTGTGGGCTCGGGCTCTGTTACTGGGTACGAGCAAGCGAGGGGGTGACTGCTGCTCTTCGATAGTCCGTGTTTACATCGTTACGGTGTTCTGCCGACATTATGTCACTTGCCGCAACCGTGGCAACCATCATTTTTATTGTAATAAAAATCCATTTATTACCGTTCGAAACAGACATAGCAGTTAAAAACTAACGCACTGCCCAATGCACGCGAGAACTGAACACAGAGACTCCAGCACAGATCAGCAGCAGGAGACCATTTCATTTATTATGGGATAAGACGTGCTAATGGTGAGGGAGTCAGCTTGTAACCTGAAGGTTGCTGGTTCGATTTCCCAGGCCGGTGGAGATTTTGAATGACAGCCACTCTCCTCACCTTCGATACCATGACTAAGGAGCCCTTGAGCTAGGCATGAAACCCCTAATTGCTCCCTTTGTAAGTCGCTTTTGGAAAGTGTCTGCCTTAATGAATAAATGTAAATGTATTACGAGAGTGTGGACCAAAATGATGGTGGGAAAATATTTGCAATATTTTTGCATTTAGACCCAGCACTAATAGGGGAACCAGCAAAGGATTAGTTTGTGTTTGTTCTAGTTGTTGTGTTATAATACATTAAAATATTAACCCACTATTCAAGAACTGGCCCGCCGTCCAAAATGGCAAACAACTTCAGCAGGAAATTTAATTGTAAAGCGCTCGCTCTGCTCGGGCACCAATATGAATGCCTGTGTGGCAACGCACATTTACATTCCGCATTTGAATTAGTGATTTAAAAGTGAGGTCCTAAAACACCCCCAATCACGGTGATTACTGGTATTGTCTCACACGTGATTCCACCGTGGGAAAAATTTTCCTCCCCATCCTAACCCTAATTTTCCAGGTTAAGGAAGTCCCTTGTTGTGTCCTCTCGAGGACCTTTGCTCCAAGAGGGAAGCAAACTGCCTGGTAAGTCCTCACTTTTCTTTTTTCTTTTATTAAGTTTTGAAGGGGTTTGTTCTTCTTTCACGAAGGCAAAGAAGCTACAAATTGACATTGACATGGCCTAGTGGGACAGGAGTCCGGTTGTAATCAGAAGGTTGCTGCTCGATTCCCATTGCCGGCATGAAGTTGAAAGTGGGGATTGTGAATGAACAGCACTCTAACCCCTTCAATACCTGAGCAAGACACCCTAACACCCCTAATTGCTCCCCTTTGTAAGTCGCTTTGAGATAAAAGCATCTGCTAAATGATGAAAAATTTAAACAACATAACCAAGAAAAAAGAACGTAAAAAATAATGAGAAACTGACAAGGATCTTTACACATAATAGGGAATTGAAATATAAGGGAAAAACAGGAACTAAAGGGAAAAAAACAGAAGATCAAATAAGAGTCATGACTAATCAATGACACATTTATTTCACAGAAAAAAAAAGTTATATATAAAGATATAATGTTCAATTGGAAAATACATCAAAATAAGCAAATTAACTGTGTTAAAGAGATAATGGTTTGTGATGACTTTAACTCTCATATTTGCAATTTATGAATACTAGAGATAAGAAAATAGTCTAATGCAGAACTCTTTCAGAAGTCTTAATATAAAGACAAATGTTGATATTTCATGTCACACCAACAAATCATGCACAAATGTATCATGAATATCCCATATATCACCATAAGATACAACATATCAACTTGTTTATATCAGCACTGCATACATATGTAAAACTGTACATTTATGTAAACCATAAAAATGGCAGGCTGTGATTTCGTTTCCCTCTGCTCATTGTGCATGCTCTCTTATGAACAGTAAGTGTTCGTCTGTTTATTTACTTATTGTGTTCATGGTGTGGATTGTGTATTCCTCCTGTGTGTGAAAAATGAGGCATGAAACAGCGTTGGTCATGCTGAACAGAATTTTAATTACTGACTGTCGCTCTCCTTCCAGTGGTTTAGTACGCCCCAACCCCCCCCAAGCAAAACCCAAGGCTCCGAAACAACTGCAAAATAACCCGATGCGAGGCAAGTCCACCGTCATTCACAGACGCTACCACGCTCTCTTCCTAAAAGCTGCAACACAATTAAAAAGACCCACCCCCACCCCGGCAGCCAAGCTACCATTATACCACCCTGGTAAAAAAAAAAAAAAAAAAAACCCAAAAAACAACAGACCGAGGTATAAAAAAATATACAACAAAACTAATCAATTCCTAAACCATGCGTCCATCTGGAATATGAAGTCCTGGCTAGTGGGGAAAAAAAAGACTTATTTTGATAAAAGCTCATTCATTTGCATTTTAAAATGTGAGTTTTAATTGAGACTGTTTGGGTAATTAGGAAGGGGAAAATGGCATTTTTTGTGCTCATGTGAGACACTGAAGCTTCTGCCAGGAAACCGAGCGTTCCATGACATTCGTAACCTGACTCCTCCGGTGGAGCCTGTGCATCCAGGCCTCTTAACCAAGGTTAAAGAGACTCATCAAAATAAGCCCTATTCATTAGCAGACTTACCCACACTGACTACCCACGCCAGCGACGAGAGCTACTGCAGTCACGCACACACATCCGGGCCCGGTAAATCATCCGCAACCCTTGTCTTTGACGTGGGCATTCTTTTACTTCTCACTGGTCTAAATTGAGTCGGTAAAGACGCCGAGTGTAAAAATAATGGCGCGGCGAACCTTGTTTTCAGCCACACCATTTTTAATTCACCACAGTGTCCCCGGTGGGCCTGTTTGTGGCCACATTAGAACGTTGGACACATTAATAAGTGTGGAGATATTTACATCACGTTGACCTCCATCCCGACAGCTTCCGTAGTTTTGGGCCTGTTGGCGGGCGCTGAACTTGAATATGTCGTAATCACCACAAGTGTTGATAGCGTAAAGCGTGTTGTGCTCTGTGCGTTGTGTGGTTTGTATGCTTACCCACGGGAATCTTGAGAAAAGAAGGTGAATAGGTAATACAGACCAACACAATGGAGCTCTGGTTTAATTACTTTAGTTTCGGTGGGAGATCAGCTGATAAATCTTGAAATATGAAGGCATTTTCTTCCACTTTACCCCCTTTGAGTTATCCATTAACGGAATGGAGGGTTTACCTAAAAACATATTCCTTCACGAATGACTTAGTCACTTAAATAATAACTAATTTCAATGTCAACGAGCATGAAGCTTCAGGAAACATGACTTGGGCATATTTTCAAAAGTTTCTAAAGGCCTTTGAGCATCAAAATGTAGATGAATTCCATTGGTTTGCTTTTTAAAAATGTGCATGGCTACTATTAAAATATTTTGTTTTACTATAAAACAGTAATCCTGTAGTAATTCCCATTTTTACAGCTGTACCAGGAAAATATTTACTTTCTGTTTATGTAATAGTGTTCCAAGTACTACTATAGAGAATAACTAACTGAAAGTAGCTGTAAAAGAATCTGCTGTAATATAATGAACTGGGCATTTCTTGGTAGCAGCTGTTTTCATAATAATGTACATTTTCCACGTCTACAAAACTATATTTTTCTTGGTATTTGTGTCTTAGGGTTCATCACTTAACAAACCCTGGTGCGATTGCTCATGTTAGTGCGGTTCATAACCCGGAACCCTGGTGCGCACCAAACAAGAGGGGACCGAGACGCTAACAAAGATGGGTTCTCGGTACCGCTTCCAAACTTCAAACGAGACTCTGGTGCGGTAAGTCGCAATTGATATATGAACGCGACAATCACTCCAACGGACTCAAAGAACCACGTAAACCAACCAAAAAACACGGACGTGACGTCACGAGAATGCGACGCTACGAGTCAGCTGATTTGACGACGCGGGAAGATCGTGCATCCAAAATGAGTGTAGTCGAGGGCAAACGTGGAGCGATGAGGAGGTGAAGTTTCGGTTTTCTGCAAACTAACGGAGGAAATTCCTGCCTGCTGCTCTGTTTTGATCATTTGATGAGCTCTTCGTGATTCTCAGCTGGTAAAAATAAAGCATAAAATGATGGTGTTTAATCCATAACACAGCCAACCAAACAAGCTCTCCTTAAATGTACTGTTGGTGGAAGTCTTTGGTTAAATGGTTCAACTGGACAGTGCATGTAAAGCTTTTTTTTGACGGCGTTTAAATTTTTTAGCTTAAAACCGTGTTAAAATTTCTAGTTTTTGGAGGCTACTTTTTTTCCCACAACGCCATTCCCCGAGCCTGTCCCCATTACCAGAACATGCAATTCAGAGCGCCATTCATGGAGCAGTGGGACGGAGATTGTTGCCACCCATAAAACACTCTAATATCCCTTGATTCATTTAGGCCTCATTCAGTGGACAAGGTGCACAATAAATTACATAGCACTCTATATTGGCTTGCTCAGTGGACTCCTGATTTGAGACAGACTGGGGGAAACAGTTTATGTGGTTCTGCTGCCTCCTCGGTTTGGTTGCCTGTTATCTTAGTTGCTCGTTCCTTTACGGGGAATTGGGATGTTCTGTCCATCGTCCGTCACAGGGAAGGCTAGCCAAGTCTAATCTCCTTCAGAGAGCGGCCATCTGTAAAGGAGACATTCACACAAACATGGGCCCACACACTCACAAACACACCGACCGGCAGCGAGCGTGTTGATAGGCTCAACCATTTTCGGATGTCATCCCGTCATCGGTGTACTCATCTGTTGAAGCCTGAGGAAAAACGTAGCAGCCTTTAGAATAATGTTTCAAAGTAGTCTGGCGAAGACACAAACGCAGATGTGGACAGATGACTCGACTGGATCTCTTTCCATTACTCAGAGTCGCCGCTGAGGAAAATCATATTTCATGTTCTTATTTCAGTTTCATAAATATGTTACTGAAAGCCTCATCATAAACAGAGGTGAAAAATGCTGCATTCAGCGACTTTGTTAGTAAACACCTGATACACATTGAGAAAAGCGTTTGATCAATGTGCTCTTAAAGCCCATCAAAGGCTGACTGGGTGAAAATGTTTCTATCTACATGAATTTGAGGAATTATTATCTAAACAGCCTTATACTTTTTTTAGCCATGTGTTTTTGAAGGATGTCTGTACTTCAAATATCCGCATTTAATCTACAAGTAACTCTTTTCATCCTCAGGTTTCCATGGCAACAATGCGACGATGAGGCAGCTGAGATGCATGCATGCACTAATGTACTATGTTTTTTTTTGTTTGGGGGGGGGGGGGGTGGGGGGGGGGGGGGGGGGGGGGGGGGGGGGGGTCCTTATACCAGGGAGTTGCAGTTTTGGCATTTTTACAAAGCAGGATGAGGTATCCCTATTGGAAAAACATGCCTACCTTTTTGTAAAAGTCCAAAAACATTACCTATACATTCATTTCATTGCATTTTATGTCAGGTTTGCTTTTCTTAATACTATCAGGTTTACACCAAGAATGATCCCAGTAAAGAATTGCACTTTAGCTTTAACGATAATGATATAGAGAAACGATATCATTGGGATCACTTTTAGAACGATTTCTTTCCTAGCTGTTAAACGATAAAAGCCTGACAGCCAATCAGAATCCCTTCTAATTCAACGTAAAAAAGCCACAACTGTTTGACGAGACAAAAAAACGAGATCATTATGCCAGGCTGGCAAACTTTGTAACATTAAAATTACCTCAGGTATCCGGCGCTAATTCCGTCAACATTGTCTTTCTTCCTTTGAGGTTGCAGTGAAAAAGACCAGGCGTTGTTTTTATTCCACTTTTGACTTTGTCGTCCGAATTCGGGGGGGGGGCTGTCAGATTAGATCGATTACACAAGCTGTTCTCTCGAAACACAGCATGCTGAGTCAAGTCAAGTCATCTTTATATATATAGCGCTTTTTACAATGCAAATTGTGGCAAAGCAGCTTTACATTAATAAGAAAATGGTGTCATTGTGCAGCTTATTCTATGTATTATTGATTCATTCCGTTGCAAATATCAGTAGTTATTAGTCTAGTTCATTTATGCATATCAGCCCTGGAGAAAACAGTGACGTAAATCGTCCGGCTCAGCTCAGTTCAACATACAACGGCGCCAATGCAGGCATATCAAAAACACTGCTGAATATCAAGCAAGCCAAAGGAACCAAAACTCCAACAAATGGAGAAAAAAACCTTGGGAGAAACCAGGCTTAGTCGGGGGCAAGTTCATGAGGACATCTGAGGACATCTGCTGGTTCAAGCCGTGTGAATGCAACATGATCAGCAAAAACAAGCATGTGAGCTTACAATAAACACAGCATTATCGTTCTTCGGTGTGGACGCAAATAGAGTTATAGTTATTGTTCTTGGTGTGAACTGGCCTCTAGTGGTATTTCAAAAGTTTCAGCGAAAATTGAATGTGCTTTAAACGCCTCTCACTGGAACATTTCTCCAGCTGGTTATTTTCTATGGTTCAGTAACACACAGAGCAACCAGTGAAGCCTGATTCCCAAGCTATTGTTTCCTGGTTGGTTGGAGTTTGATTCCTGAGCTCATGGTATTTTCAAGAATATGTTCAGTTTCACAATTAGTCTCATTCACTTACATTCATTTCTTCTTGACCGCCTCCATGAACTAAGAACTGTTATGCTGTACTCAAAGCCTGTGTAAAGTAGTGTAGTTACTGACTCATTGTTTATATGACTACAGATATGATCTAATTCCTTCCGATTACCTACTAGTTTCTTGAGGAGCCAAAAAACAGGATAAGTGACTATGGATATAACCTGCCTGCAAACCAACAAGACGTATCACAGCCTTTGTTTAGTCTTCACACCAAGAATAATAACTATAAAGATAACTATAAGGATATAATCAGATATATGGTGCAGATTTGCACTTCTGGCGATCCCAGTTCAAGTCCTTTTCCTGGTGAAATTCCCCTCTTTCATGATTTCCTGTCTGTCCTGCTGCCGTACTATCTAATTAAAGGTGCATATATATATATATATATATATATATATATATATATATATATATATGGTACACAAACATGACAGTTCAGAGTTTTGTACAGCAGGGGGGAGAAAAGTAAATATACATAAAATTGCTTCTTTTTTCTCTTTTTTTTATTAAACAGTGTTTTATTGATCAAACTGTGTTTCTTTTTAAATAAATTAAATTTTCCCAAGTGTGCACATTCTTGCACAATACTATAATATGAAAATTTACAATTAACAACAGAGCCCAAACTTAAAATTCAGTTGCAGTTTATTTTTTAGATATAATAATCAACACTCAAAAAAAATAATAATAATAATCATGTAAATTGCACATAGGGCAGGTTTTGCATTAACTTCTAAATCTAATTATAAATTCATTTATCCAATTCATAAATATTTAGTGAAATGCTCCCCTCTAGAGTTGCTGTGGACACTAAATGACTTGCCTGAGGTAAATGTAATGTTAAGTGAGATATTATTCTCAAGCTGTTTTATTGATGTCTTTCTGCAGTTGAAACACTGGTTGAGAAATCACAGCTACGTCTCATTTCAGAGGATGCGTCCACTACGTCAACTGTGACATGGAAGAGATTGTTGAATAAAGTCGCTATTTTTGTTTTGTTTTTGCGCACAAAAAGTATTCATAAAATTAAGCTTGAACCATCGTAGCCACGTGGACTATTTTAACAATGTCTTCAGTAACATTTCTGGGCCTTGACGATGGTAATTGCTGTCTATGGAGGAGTCGGCGAGTTCTCGGAGTTCATCAAAAAATATCGTGGTCTTATGGGTTTGGGAGTTATTAATGCCAGATTTTCATTTTTGGGCGAACTAACCCTTTAAAGTTAAGTGAATTCTGACTGGCTGGGAAAAAAAAAAAGATCATTATAGTTGTTGTGTGAACTATTCTCGTAGAATTAGAATGATTAGGGTCTTTAAGCCTTTACTCCCAGTTCTGAGAACTAATTTTTACGTACATATTGCATCCTTTGAAGCGGACGTTATCCCTCCCCTGGGCGACTGACGTTAACAATTCCTCGTTCAAAAGGACCGAGCCATTTTTTCCCACCAAAAACTGCCTTTCCGTTAAAGGAATTGGAAAGAGCGGTGCCTGACTCTCATCTCTGGATAAAAGCTGCCTCACCAAGGTATTTATAAGTTCCGTCCCTAATTAGCATCCAATTAAGAATTCCTTTTGTGTGGCCAATGTAATTCCGCACAATGTTGACTCCCCGGGGTGGGTGCGGGCAGTGAGTTTGACACCTAAACACTTTTAGGCCAAATCCCTCTGCCCTTTCCAGATCAACCAACCCCACAGTAGAAATTCACATCGGAACTCATTTGTGAATTTGAAGCTTATTTCGGAAGATTTGACATTGAATTGGCTTTGAAAGCTCAAGCAGCTTAGCGCATTGGTTTCTTGATGCGCAGCAGCTTCATGTCAGCGATACGGTTTCTAAACACACGCCTTCGTCGTTCCAGTCCATACAGAGGTCTGGTACAATACCACCCCACCAATCCACAGGCGTTCTTTACAGACTTTTCTTCCAGCCTGACAGATGCCGAGTCGCCGGCTAATTGGTTTTGCTTTGGAGATGGCCAATGAACCGCCGGCTGAGGCGCGTAAGTGGCTTCTTTCGCTTGTTCGCATGAAATCATCCCACGGCGAGTGAATTCGCCCCAAAACCCTCAGAGCTGCGCAGAATTATGTTAAGTGCATTATTTCCAGCGGCCGTAGATCTCACGGAGCCAAACGTCATTACGGAAGAGTGAAAAATTTCAGTCTCAGCCGTGCGTTTAGAGCAATTTACATCGCATGAAATTTCTGCCCCACAACCGGATTTCCTCGCTGCCCCTGAAAATTGTCAGGGAGACGACTGAACCTCATGTAAATTCATGAACGCAGGGGAGAAATGTGTGTGTGAATGGCGTGTCTCATTGAACAGGGGGAGGTGCTGCTGATGTGTTTTCCAGCCTCTGGTCGCACTCGCTGAACCGGCTGCGCGGATGCTGACTCAGGCGTTTCGGCCCTCGCACTTAAAGCACCGCAAGCTTTTAAGAAGCAAAAGCCTATATCTGACATGGATGCCCCCCTCACAAGTAGGAACCGATTACCATCCAGACATTAAAAGAAAGAAGCGAGGGGAAAATCGTTGATCATCAGAAGGAAACGCATTACTCAGGCGTCCGAGCCAAATAACTGCTTTTTCATGCAGTTTCTTCATAGTTGTGGTTGATGTGTCAACGTCAATTCATTTTTGCTGCCATGCTCTGATCTTAGACTCTATTTTTGGCTCCCACAGTTCCAAAAGACAGATTATCTGGCAATTTTGTAGACAGCGGTAAGTCTCCTTAGCGTTTCCATAAAGTCTGTTATGCTGAGCGTAATTCTTTACTGCAGCCGAAAGCTATTTAGGCAGCGTCTGCTGACACTGTTTGTAATAGACCTAAAAGCCCTGATTTAATTGAGCTCATTTGAGACGACGTGGAGCAAAACCTCGTCTTTTGATGTACTGATGAGATTTCATTAGAACTAATAGTTTGTTTAGAGGCTGCCGCTCCTAATCTGGGAACACGACCCGTATTAGCGCGGCCTACACCGCTCTGTGCAATACCTCCATTGATTTTCATTAAATGAATTATCACTAAATACACACACAAAGCACCTTGCAGCAACACATCCTAGTTGCCATGGATATTCTATTTAGTCTGAGAGAGCGTGTGCCGTGTTGTCCTTGAAGTAACATGAAAAGTAAGGTCGTTTTGGCTTCGCTTTCGGAATGTTCCATGAGAAAGACCGAGGTGCGAAGGAGCCGCGCACACATACACTCAGAATTCACTAATGACCTTTTGTCCTTCTGACATTTTCATTAAGGCACAAAGTAGGGTTCTGTTCCTTATCAACAGCCGGAGGAACTGCGCTTTAGTGATAATGGTCTTGGCTGCGGCGGTGGTCTAGGTAGAGATTGCTTCGGGTGCGAAAACATGAGATGGAGAAACTGTAAGATATATAGAGTAGACCGCAGCTGTGATTCCATGAATGACTAACAAAAACAGATAAATCAAGGACCATTGAAGCTTAGGAGAATCATTCTCCCGAAATGAAAATACGGTCAGAACGTATTCCCCCTCGCAATGTTCCAAACCTGTAATTTAAAAGGACACGTTTGAATCATGCGCTGTAATAAAAGTCTTTCGAAGATGTAGGTTTGGGAGAGTTACAAAGTGGGGATTTGTAAAATAACAAGCTAAATTTTCTCTTTTTTTCCCGCACAACAACAGACTCGGAATATATACTACTTTAATATTATTTGATGGTGCTTTTTAATCAGATTCGGAGTGGTGTTATTATAGTAATATTTACTGTTGTAGTTTTTATTCATATTTTCGAATTAGCTGTTATTTTTATGTTTAATTTTAGTTGAAGTTTGGTAATTTTGGTAATTTAAAAAAAAAAATCTATTTAGCTTTAATTTTATATCAGGAAAAATGTCTAATTTACATGTACATTTTTTGAAGTAATTTATGTTTTACTTTAGTAAACAAAAACGGATTTATTTTTAATATAACTGTTTTGGAGCGCAACGGCAATCACTCATATGATTCACTGAACAAAACTTTCTCATTAAAATAATAAAAGCAACCCATCTGTTAAAAGTCTTTTCGAGACATACAATAGACGTTATTCGTTCTTCTAAGATCTTCTGAGCGTACACAACTTTTCAGAGATTTTAAACAAAGTTAAATGATTGCTTTTCCCCCTCACAAAAAGCCACCGTATAAATTCAGAAGACTTACGGTTTATTTTGTCGCTTTCGTGTCTGTTTTGAACTAAATCTCTCCCATTTACTTCCGCTGTAAAAGAGCAGCTTTGACATTCTGCAAAATATCTCCTTTCGGAATGAAAATCTAAGAGAATTTAGATTTTCAGCTTCACTAAGCCTGTAAGAAACACAACCAGAGGATTGACTGACGTAAAATCAAAATAATTGCCCAGAAATAACCCTGCCAATCAAGCAATCGCCCCGTCTGTAATTGTCAGGGTGGCGACTGGCACTATCAGCGTGTGCAGCCGTATCAACACCTGGCCAGTCTCGCAACACGGCCCCGCAAATCACAGGCCTGTGGCAGCTATAATTATACACTTTCCACGATAAAAGAGTGAAATAAATAATAAACAAAATATGTCAGCGGCTAAAAACTACAATGGAACATCGCTGCAGGCGATACGGTGCCTTGGTCCGATCAACTGAATGTAAAATGTAAATTTCTAGTCCTTTTGTCTGGCTACACCTTGACAGTGAGCGTTGCCCTCGGTTGACGCAACCTTTCGTTCACCCCACACGCTTCCACTCCCCCTTCATTCAGTTAATCTCCCAGGGGCCTTTAGCGGCGCACTGGTGTGTTTGTGTGTCAGCGGTAAACTTTCAACCCCAGGGCAAATCTGCAAAATGCTGTGAAAAAAAACCAGCAAGGTTACAGCCCCTCCAGGACCCACACTAGAATACGGGGACGGCAGAAAAAAAAAAAAAATCACAATCAATACAGTCACTCTGATTTAATTAATACAACAGAGTTTCTCAAGCGATAAGAGCTCTAATGCGACTGTGAGTTTTCAGACTGATATCTGTTTACGCCTCTGGCTTCTTACCATTATACCTTTTTTGAGTCAAATCTCACTAAGACACTCCGAGTTCGAGCGTGTTTATTATTATGAACGATTATGTTCTATAAAGCACAAAGAGAAAGAAAGTTGTTTTATAATGCCGTTCGAGGTTCAGTAATAGAGGACATAACAAACGCTCTGGAGGGTCTATTATGTTGTTTCTGTCGATTTCCCCCGTTCTGTTACTACTTTTCCTTCTATTTATTTCATTTTTGACAAATCCCTTTTGTGAAAACCATGAAAGCGGCATTTAGAAGGGAAAATAAACAGTCTACAGAAGGAGAAAACTGCAGTTTTCTGATTTACAGAGCCCATATGGTTTTGTGGGGGCTGAGAAAACATTTGGAAGACAATATGTTGTCGAGCCAAAGACTAATTATAATATCCGTCATATTTACATGTGTGGTCCAATCAAATGTGTTGATGGATGATAAAACAAATATGATCTTATAAGTTAGAACGTTTTTCCCATAATTTATTGAAGCGTCACCGCGGTGGAAGGACTCCAATGTTGTCGTAAATCTCAGAAGCTTATCTTCAGCCTGGATATATCCAGAATCAATGTCGTCAACAGTCGGACCGTGTGAGTTTATTCCAAAGCAATGCTTATCTTTTCTAAAATGGTCTTTATCTATAGTGCTAATCCATATCTGGGCAACTCTGCATGTGCTTTTGTAGTGATTCAGAGTTGAGATTCATGTTACACCATCTGTGGACCAAACTGCAGACATATACATCTTACAGTCAGCATTCTCACACTAAAACACATTTTTAAATGGTTGATCTGTTTCTTCCATCCAGGCCATCCATCCATCAAGAAATATAGGCTGCGTCCCAAATCGAATACTCTCTCGATTTTGAATAAAAAGAACTTACTTCACAGCTGCTAAAAAAGAGGTATTCTATATATGAATCTGCGTGGTATGAATGCAATGCCTACCAGCATCAGTTCCACCGTCATTCCTCTCCTACGGCCGCGTGTGATAGTAAAGTATGCATCAAGTGCACACTACAGAATCTCACTAGGTACTATTTTATGAGCACTGTGAACTCTGACATACTCTTTTTTCACCCACTTTATATTAGGGAAGTATGCGAATTTGGAAGCAGCCATCATGATTTGCCCCAAAACAGGTCTATTCAAACTTTTGAAACTCTCAGCGACCTGTGTGAAGTTGCCAGATATTTCTCTTAATTTCTCCCCGACTGCATTCCTTATGGCAGAAAAGTAATTTCTAAATCACTATTTGCTGTGGAGCATCGCTGTTGTCAGTCATTTAGTTTAAAAACAGTTGTTGCGACTATTACAGTGTAATCATCCAAACAAAAAAATAATTAAATAAATAAAAAAGGGTGTTTTTGTTACATATGTTACATGTATTTACTGTAGTAATAACTAGAAATGATGCATAATTACATGCAATTAACCCTAAACCAAACCCTCATCCTAACCCTATAGGAAGTGCATGTAGTTAATTGTGATTACTCAGTTCTTAAATGTATAATTACACTGTTATACTGACACCTTAAAATAAAGTGTAACCAAAAAGACCAACACAAAATGTCAGTTCTAACAGCAAAAAAAAGATCGATGTTAACTTGCACAGGTGATGTACAGGTCTGTCTGCTTTACTTTCTCAGTTGTGGAACAATTTTTGAAGCACTTTTTGGTTGATTTATTGTGTTTATCTGTATTCAGTTTGAATTCCCAGCTAGGTGGAAATGTTCCTGATAGAAAAATAAGCTATGAACATATGCGTTATTTACTATTTATGAAGTGAACAAATATTGTAATTTGAACTGTTATCTGTAGTTCCCTAAAAGAGGCAATTTCCTTGAAAATAGAGCAAAATTCCTCCGCATGCCGGAATGCGTCTCTTTAAAGATTTCTTTCCATCCGTGTCCTTCCGGGTGCGTGTGATTTCTCTCACCCTTGGATGGCCACACTCGCTGTCTTGATATGCCTGGTGATCGTGGCCATGGGAATGTTGTGGTCATGTACTTTTTTCAAAAAGCAGAGAATCACCTCATCCTGGTCCTTCTACTCCCTGGTGTGAAGCCACGGCTTCGAGCGCCGAGGGCGATCTGGGGGTTACAATGGGAGAACTTTCACCGGGTGAGTCCCCACGAGCTTTCTGTTCCTCAGCACGCTCATGTTGAGTTTCTGGATGAGTTATCCTGGATTCAAGCTGTCAATCAGGAGGATGAGCTTATGCCTTCTGAAGTGGAGGACTCTCCTGGTGTGATGGCCCAGCCTGAGGCTAAAGCAAAGTTGGCAGCAATGCTTGTCGGGGTGACCACAAGCATTGGGGCTTGAGTGGACTCTTGATTACCTACACCTTCCTGAGGGGTATGCAGAAGTTAAATCCCCCAAGACTGAGCCTCATCCCCTCTTGGATCTCTCCTTGGTTTTACAGGCCCTACAGAGATTCGTTCGAGCCATTACAGTCGGTTGAGTTCAGTGGCCATGCGCTCTCCTCCATTAAGAGAGTTGGGGATCTACTCCTACTCCTTTCATGGATCAAGCTGCAAAAGATCCCTTCTTACGAGGGAGACCGACCTCTGTTGTGCCCGCTGTGCGCCTTCTGCATACCAAGGCTAGGGCGTACCATGCCCCCTGGGAGAACTCACTTTCAGTCTCTTTGGCTTTAGCGAATGGTGCTACCGTTGGCAGAGGGAGTCGGGCTTGTAACCTGAAGGTTGCTGGTTCGATTCCCATGCCGGCAGGAATTGAAGGTGGGGATTGTGAATGAACAGCACTGCACTCTCTCCACCTTCGATACCATGACTAAAGTGCCCTTGAGCAAGACACCTGACCCCTAATTGCTCCCTTGTAATTCGCTTTGGATAAAAGCGTCTGCCAAATGAATGAATGTAAATGTAAATCTCTAGAGATGCAGATTATGCTACACCCAACACATTCACGAGATTCTGTAATCGGGTCTGTTCAGATGGTCAGGTGCATTCAGCGCCTTTCCCCTCTCCGAGGTGGCTAAACTGTCCTGATGTACAGGTTTGCCCTGGCCAGTTTGACCGAAACTGCCCTGGCCAGTTTCCCATGTCTGGTGAAACAAGGAGCCTTTTTCTATCTCCAAGCACTCATTGGTGATGGTGGAGAAATTCACTATCAGGCCCAGTCCTCATGGCTAAGTGCTTCATATGTACTGATTTCCCAACAGTGAGCCCATTTCATGTTTCCTTCCACTATCCAGTGGAACTTCTTCCCTATGTAATACGTCCCGTTAGGTGATATGCTCTCCACATACAAAGGATGTGGTCTCCGCATTGTTCCTTTCTTGGCAGAGAAGGAGAACACTTCCTCAAAGTAACAACCAGTTGCGTTCAGATGTAGTAAGAAAACAAACAAATAAAAAAAAAAAAATCCTGAAAAGGATATCTATGACTGAAGTGACCTAGTCCCATTGTGAGGACAAGTCCCCTGGACATTGAAAGGTTGCGAGATGGTGCGAGTTCCTTTGCTACTTGGCACGCAAGAGCCTGCCTGCATCTGCACCGGAAAAACTCATTACACAGTTCAGCTGGTTGCGGTGTTTAGTATAGGGACCCCTAGTGTCAGTCTCAAAGCAACGTCAAAGTGACTGACAGATTACTCGGTTACTGTCGCAACCTCCATTCCTTGATGTAGGGAATGAGACATTGTGAACTGCTGCTGAAATGGTCAAGATGCTGTCTTGGCTTCTCAGCACAAACATGAATGAGTGGAGCAAGCCAGCTTCCTTTTATACCTGTGTGTCCGGGGGAGTGGCTGGCATGCAAATTCCACCCACCAATTCTCATTGGCCTTTTGTGAATATGTCAGAGGTGTTCGGGGCGACCCCAAGTGTCAGTCTCGACACAACGTCTCCGTTCCCTCAGTCAGGGAACGGAAGTTACTACAGTAACCGAGACGATTCTGCCACACTTTGACAGAATATTTTAGCTCGAGCCTCATGACTCAAAAAGCGTATGCCACATTTTTCCTCACAAATAGGACCAGTCAATTTCCCCTAATTATTTTTTCACTTGCTTTTATTTTTGTAAAAATAAATGATCCATAAATGCTTAAAATGAACTGTGATGAGCACAATTTTATATTTGACTACTTGAGTAATATGAATTCAAGTGGCCAGATTTGTGACTAGTGTATTCCTGTTTAAAAGAATGCAGTAAATCTTATTGCGTAAACAGAGAAGGGCAAATCCTCTAAGTTTGGAGGACTAAGGCATTAAATTATGCAAATTTCAATATCATTGCCGTCATAATTATTTTAAGGGAATGGATCTTGTGTGTCTGTGTATGCGCAGACGACGCGAATACTAAGAGCGTTTGCAGAATACTTTTTCTTATTGCTAAATAGCTTTTCACAGACTTTAACAGCAATAATTCGAGCCTAAATCTAATTTATGTGAATAATTATTCGTAATCAAATTTAATTATGCACTTAATGCTAATATGACTATTAATATAATGTAAATGAAGACAGGCTTGACAATTCATAATTTACCGGGCCAGATTAACATGCATTGTTTAAATATAACAAAAAAAACGAATTAACATTAATTAAATCCATGTGAGTCACGAAGCGCCCGCCTCTTCCATCTCACGCAGTACACTTTAGGAAGTGTTTCAAGTGTAGGTGGTCTCTTTCATCTCAGTGGAACAAACCAGGTCAGATTTTGTGGAAGGTCTGCGATCATTTGAAAGGAATGAGGTGTTCTTAGAATAAATGGTGTGCCGAGGTGGTAATTTAATCAGTCACCACTGTAATTGTGAGCTGGCCGCACCAAAGAGGGCAGAGGTTCACTCTGCATCTCATTTTGGCAATAAATAGGAAATAGAGATTTGACCTTTTCAGTGGTATGGCAGAACCATTAACTAAAGGTCAGTATAAATGACACATTAAACATTACAAACCACCGGACTTTCAAATTAAACAGAACCACACGAGACTCCAGCTGGGCCTTGTTAGGAGGTACGAGACATTAAGCCTTAATTATCAACACTGAACGAATGTGTAGAATAATCGTGTTCATTTCAAACTTTATGTTTTAGTCTAGACAGATGATACTATGGCTCTGTCCGAAACCTAAAGAGTTGCTGCCCACATAGGTAGCGTCCTTTGTATGCAGGTGACACTGAAGTACATGATACACGTAATAACTAACGCTTGCAGTGGATTTTGATGGTAGCAGCTTGTCTACAAGCATACAATTTAATACTGAAATCCCAAAACCTGAAAATTTTGGTTACTGAGTAATTCTGGGGAACTCATGTTCTCAAGTGATAAATTAAACTAGTCATGATAAAGTTCGTCTATGGCAAGCCGTTTTGACTTTTTTTCATTTTCAGGATATGAACTTTTTGATATCAACAATTCAATTTCCACTAGTATAAACTATAATTGTTGATAAGCTGCCATTCAAATTCAATTGTTGATATCAAGAATTCATTTCTTACTAGTTGAAATTCCAGTTTCAATATCAGAAATACAATTCTTACTAGTAACAATGCAAATTTCTGATATCAACAGTTGAATTGTCACTAGTTGAAATGTTAATTCTTGAGATCTGTAAATGTATTTCAACATGTTACAATTGTTATATGCTTTCCTGATATCAATGTAATTTCTGATATCTAAATCGGCTTTCTTACTAGTAACGATCACATTCATGATATCAGAAATGAACATTTTCACTAGTAGCAATTCAATTGTTGATATCAAGAATAGACATTTGCACTAGTAACAATGTAATTGTTGATATCAGATATTTGCATTTTTACTAGTAAGAATTGTATTCCCGAAATGTGAAACTGGAATAAGAAATGAATTCTTGATATCAACAATTGAATTTGAATGGCAGCCTATGGCGAGATTTCACCAGTAAAAATACAATTCTTGATATCAACAATTATAGTTTATACTAGTGGAAACTGAATTGTTGATATCAAGAATTAACGTTGTTAGTACTGGAAATGCAATTCTTGATATCAAAAATTGACATTGTTACTAGTGGAAATGTAATTGTTGATATCACAAGTTCATACCCTGAAAATGAATAAAAGTCAAAACGGCTCGCCATAGTTCGTCGGCAACAAGACGCCTTTCGATATTTCAGCCGAACAAACTGTTACGGTGAAATGCTTCCACACTGCTCACATGTAACTTACGAAATAGATACTGACACGAAATATGTCATCAGAGAAGCTCTAATTAAACGTCACTGTTCCAGTCAGCCCTCCAAAACCGAAATATGTCCAGTTGCCCAAATCAAAGTTCAGTTGAAATGGTCCATCTTAGTTGCTTTGACCTGATTTTTTTGAGTTTTCCGTGAAGGAATGAGGTCTTTAAATTTAGTGAAAATGGGGCATCTTAGCCCATGATTCCTTAAAGTGCTGTCTGCCGCTTGAAACAGAACATATAGCATTTGATTTTTTTTTTTTTTCTTCATTAGACACTTTAATTCTCCTCTCGATGTGAGTATTAACCACTACTCAAAGAGACAAAAGTCACATTGTCCTGACCAGCTCTGCAGGAACAATCAAGGGAAGTTGACCTTTGTGATAAATTAATAATTAATAAAGTAATTGGTCCAGTGAGTGGCCATCCGTTGAGTACACACCAATGTCTATCCACGGACAAGCCCGGCACTGATTACTTTGGTCTGCTCAGCGTCAGAGGGCAAACAGGGTATCAAATATTCACCATGGAGAACACACACAATTATGTGGAACTTAATAGAGTTTATCCAGAAAAAAAGAAGCTATATTATAGAACGGACTGGACACCGGTATTCGCACCTGTAGATGTGGAAAGGCAGTTTGCTGCCGAGGTGACCTTGCGTGATTAGCACCGCCTCATTAAACAACCCTCTTTGTTATGGTGAAATCAGGCCATGTGTGAGGAGGAAGCAGACACATTTGGTCATAAAAAGGGTCAAATGGCTGGACTTTTATATTGAGAGACACCTCAAACCTATCCTGTATCATACTGTAACTTAAAAGAATTTAAAAAATCAGCTCATTATAAAGCATTTTAAATTCTGATTGCATTCAAAGGTCTTCAAAGGAAGCGACTGTTACTAGAATTGTGAATTTTGATTATTAATGACAGTGATTTTACTATTCTAAACATTTTAATGCAGTAAGAACAGAGTTTATGTAATGATGAGTCAACGGGATGAGATCCAGTTGCGAGCTTCATTCAAAAACGCAGTCAAACAGGCAAAGGTCAACGAAACAGCAAACAGTAATGGTAGGAACAGGCAGGCTCGTAGGAATAGTCCAGGCAGAAGATCAAAAGGTAGGCAGGTAAACGACAAAAACGAAGAGACAGGCAGGATCAGGACGGGAACAAGATGGGAATGAACGCTCGGGAAAAGTAACACTGGGATGAACAGTGTGTGCTGGACTTAAATATGGTGGGATAATGAGAATCAGCTGGAGCAGTGATGAGTGACAGGTGCGGGGATTCTGGGAAATGTAGTCCGGGTTTGTGAGCGAGTGTGTGGTGCATAGTCCTTGCTGAAGTGCCCTCTAGGGGAACTAACGGGCATTTCAGCTGGCGACGGTTACGGTTTTACCTGTGTAAAATCAATAATTTAGCGTTTGACGGATTAAAAACACATCGAATTCATGTTGAGGGTGTGGAAAGAGTTCAGGTTTTAGTTCGCAATCAAGCAGAAAATCAGTGAATAGACTTTCAGAAAGTACTAATAAACCTTTGCAATACTACAAAGTACTAAAAACTTATTATAATTTTTCAATAAATTGCGCTAATGATTAAAATAGTAACTTTTTTTTTTATCCATGACCTTGTGATGTGATAAATCAAAATCAATGGATTAGTAGAATTCTCTGCACATCGTAAAATTGAAGATGCACATAAACACACTGATTTATCATCTTGCTCACATAATATAATCCATTCCATCACTGTTATAGAGTGATATATTTACATTTGTTGCTGCTAATATCCACAGATGAAGGCTCAAACCCTAATATCCATTTAGATATAATTATGTGAAAGATCCTGTATCTTTTATTTGACGCTTAGCTGCCCATGCAAATTGCAGCGAGGTCAGGCTCTAATCGAAGACTTGCACTCGGTGACTCTAAGTGCCTTGGAGCTTTGCTAATTGGCCCTTTGAACGCTAATGCTAAAGAATGATTGATGTGCTCTGAAAAACGAGACTCCGCAATCAGCGTTTGGCCAATGAGGGAAATCTGAATGACAGCAAAGGCGAAGTCTGTCTCCGAGGCGGCACCTACGGAGAGGCTGGTTGGTTAAAAAATAAGAGCTGAAAATAGATCGCGTTAGGCAGAGTGTAATTATGATGATGGAAAATTACGCTTTTGTTTAGCGCCTGGGTTTTGTACACAAATCAGATGGCAGGGCGGTGAAACGGCTTCATTTCAGGAGGTTCAGAGGTGACGAGTCTAGAGGCAGATGTACGAGCGGGTTTTGCAGGTTCCCTCCATTCGCACTGAATCAGCTCTGTAATGATTTATTCCTGTTTGTATGGCGTAGACTGCACTCCCTCTTGCAAGCTGCTCATGTATTATTTGTTATGGTAGTGGTTTCCAGCTGTGAGCACCAGCTCGGTGCTTTAAAGTGAAACACCGGGGTTTCCACTCGCTTTGCTTTCCTAAAATTACCGCAGCTAAGACAACACATTCATAATGCAGCGCGAAATAGTAGTGTGGAATTGTTCACTTTTTCTAAAATTCTGACATAAATGAAGAAGCAAAGCCTGGCACAGGATTATTGTTGGTGGAGTTTTCAGCTAGAGGAGCTTCAGCTGACCACCTCAATATTCACAGATTCTGTTTTTTTATTATTATTATTGTTTTATAGAATGTGTGGTTCTGGGAGGAGTTAAAAAAATGGAAAGAAAATCAAGCATATATCCTTTTTAAAGCCATTTTTTAATACAAATATATATAAATAAAAATGGTCACACTTTAGATTAGGGTCAAATTCTCATTATTAAATAACTATTAACTACCACTTTTGTCACAATAAACTCATAATTACTTGTTATTAATAGTTAGTAAGGTAGTTGTTACGTTTAGGTATGGGGGTAGGATTAGGGATGTATTATATGATCATGCAGAATAAGGCATAAATATGTGCTTTATAAGTACAATAAGCAGCTAATATCCAAAAATGCTGGGTTAAAAACAATTTTCAACCCCAAGTTGGGTTGAAAATGGACAAACCCAGCAATTGGGTTAAACGTTTGCCAACCTGCGGTGTAGTTTTGTTTAACTAAACTGTTGTAACATACCCAAACCAATTCAAAAATAAACTGCTTATCAATAAATGTTCACCTTCTCATTATTATTGTTGCCTCTAGTAATTATGGGTTCATTTTAAGTCAGTCATATAGGAATTTGTAAACAATAGTTGAGTTAAATAAAACTACCCAGCAGGTTGGGTCAAACATATAACCCAACCATTGGATTAAAACAACCCAGTCACTGGGTTTGTGTTATGACTGTCAGCTGAAGTGCCCGCGAGAAACACTAGAGGGCACTTCACCATGGACTCACTGTCTCGGTCACTCACACACTCTCACACTCATTCATTCATAAAGGACTACATTTCCCAGAAGCCCCGTACCCATTCACTGATCACCGCACCAGCTGCACCTCATTCACCAATCACTGATTACACACACACCTGAAACACATCACCTACCCCTTATAAGCACCATTTTCACACCACACCAACTGCGAAGTCTTGATTTGCTAACCCCTATAATTTCCGAGCGTTATTCCCGTGTCTTGTTTTCCTGGTCCTGTTTCCTGTCTGTCTGTCCCGGTTTTCGATTGTTTGCTGCCTACCCCGTTTGACCCCCTGCTTTGGATTATCGGACTATTGCTCTCTTGCCGCCTGCCTCGATCTTGTTTGCCTGGACATTATTACGACTCTGTCTTTTCCCTGAAATTCCTGTTTGCTGGAATCTGACCATCGCCTGTTTAACCAATGTTTACAGTTTGTCATTTTCAACCCAAAAGTTTGTCATTTTTTTAGAGTGTAATAATATGCATGCTAATAAGCAACTAGTTAATAGTGAGACTCTAAACAAAAGTGTTAACAAATAAATAACCACACAAAAATGGGGAAAAAAAGGGTTTACATGCAAATCACTAAACTGTCAACATGCATTTCTCGCACATTGACCGAGCCGACGGATAAAAGTGTTAACGTGAAGTCAAATCCGGGGAACTACAAAAATGCATAGGTGTTTCCAGCAGGTTCTGCTTGAACAATTTAAGCGTTAAACAGAAAAAGTTATTTGTGGAGTGATGTTTATTGCAGCTATAGAAAGCATTTTTGTTTGTCACGAGTATTCATGAAACAGAAAGTGCATTGTTGATTTGTGGAATGTGTGGTTCAGGCTGACATTTGAAAAATAGGATAAAAATGGAACAAATATTTCCTTTTTTAACTGTTTTGGCACATCCTGCGGCCACTATGGGAATAGAGTTGAAAAGAAACTACCAAGACGCATTCAGCGGGTGGTCACAGTGAAAAAAAATATTGAAACATGAAAAGGAGTGTGTGAGAGAGAGACAAAAAAGGAAAAACAGAAGTCTGAGGTGAACTACTCTTCCAACAATAACGGGCGGATGAAAACAGCCCTCGCTGTGAGTGAGGATCAAGAGAAGTGGGGTGTCTGCGCTGAAAACATGCTAGCTGAGTTTGCAGGAGCTCTGCCTCATTATGGATGCTGAGCTGCAGTTGATTCAGTCGAGGCCAGGTGGGTTGCAAAAAGCCCCCACCAGATTCCTGCAGAGATGAGAGGGAGAGAGTTGTCACACACTGATGTTTTTCTCTCTCTCTCTTTTTTTTTAGTTTCTTGATCAGAGTTTGTGTTGCAGTGAAGTCAGGTTTGGGGGAGGAGTAGAGACGGCCTTGGAGAGCTAGTGGACCAAATGCACGTCAAATTCTTTAAGAGGAAAGAGCTGCACCGCAAGACTCTAGTGTCTAGCTACCGATTGCATTTATTATTTTCAAATGTATTTCACTTCAGATTACAAAATACATGCTTTAAAAAGTCATTTGTAACGTATTTCGTTACATTACTCAAGTTTAGTAACTTAATCTAAATACTTTAGGATACTTTGGAATACTAATAAGTGTGGAACAAACCCACAAAAAAAACGTTTTATCTCACAATTCTGACTTTTTTTCTCAGAATTCCGTGATGTAAAGTTGCAATTGTGAGTTATAAACTCTAAATTTTGAGACAAAATGTCAGAATTGAAAGAAAAGAAGTCTGAATTCTGAGATATAAACTCACAATTTTGAGACAAAAGGTCAGAATTGAAAGAAAAGAAGTCTGAATTCTGAGATATAAACTCTCAATTTTGAGACAAAATGTCAGAATTGAAAGAAAAGAAGTCTGAATTCTGAGATATAAACTCTCAATTTTGAGACTAAATGTCAGAATTGAAAGAAAAGAAGTCTGAATTCTGAGATATAAACTCACAATTTTGAGACTAAATGTCAGAATTGAAAGAAAAGAAGTCTGAATTCTGAGATATAAACTCTCAATTTGAGGCAAAATGTCAGAATAGAAAGAAAAGAAGTCTGAATTCTGAGATATAAACTCACAATTTTGAGACAAAATGTCAGAATTGAAAGAAAAAATCTGAATTCTGAGATATAAACTCTCAATTTGAGGCAAAATGTCAGAATTGAAAGAAAAGAAGTCTGAATTCTGAGATATAAACTCACAATTTTGAGACAAAATGTCAGAATTGAAAGAAAAGAAGTCTGAATTCTGAGATATAAACTCTCAATTTGAGGCAAAATGTCAGAATAGAAAGAAAAGAAGTCTGAATTCTGAGATATAAACTCTCAATTTGAGGCAAAATGTCAGAATTGAAAGAAAAGAAGTCTGAATTCTGAGATATAAACTCACAATTTTGAGACAAATGTCAGAATTGAAAGAAAAGAAGTCTGAATTCTGAGATATAAACTCGCAATTTTGAGACTAAATGTCAGAATTGAAAGAAAAGAAGTCTGAATTCTGAGATATAAACTCTCAATTTGAGGCAAAATGTCAGAATTGAAAGAAAAGAAGTCTGAATTCTGAGATATAAACTCACAATTTTGAGACAAAATGTCAGAATTGAAAGAAAAGAAGTCTGAATTCTGAGATATAAACTCTCAATTTGAGGCAAAATGTCAGAATAGAAAGAAAAGAAGTCTGAATTCTGAGATATAAACTCTCAATTTGAGGCAAAATGTCAGAATTGAAAGAAAAGAAGTCTGAATTCTGAGATATAAACTCTCAATTTGAGGCAAAATGTCAGAATTGAAAGAAAAGAAGTCTGAATTCTGAGATATAAACTCTCAATTTGAGGCAAAATGTCAGAATTGAAAGAAAAGAAGTCTGAATTCTGAGATATAAACTCACAATTTTGAGACAAAATGTCAGAATTGAAAGAAAAGAAGTCTGAATTCTGAGATATAAACTCTCAATTTGAGGCAAAATGTCAGAATAGAAAGAAAAGAAGTCTGAATTCTGAGATATAAACTCACAATTTTGAGACAAAATGTCAGAATTGAAAGAAAAGAAGTCTGAATTCTGAGATATAAACTCGCAATTTTGAGACAAAATGTCAGAATTGAAAGAAAAGAAGTCTGAATTCTGAGATATAAACTCTCAATTTGAGGCAAAATGTCAGAATTGAAAGAAAAGAAGTCTGAATTCTGAGATATAAACTCACAATTTTGAGACAAAATGTCAGAATTGAAAGAAAAGAAGTCTGAATTCTGAGATATAAACTCACAATTTTGAGACAAAATGTCAGAATTGAAAGAAAAGAAGTCTGAATTCTGAGATATAAACTCTCAATTTGAGGCAAAATGTCAGAATAGAAAGAAAAGAAGTCTGAATTCTGAGATATAAACTCTCAATTTGAGGCAAAATGTCAGAATTGAAAGAAAAGAAGTCTGAATTCTGAGATATAAACTCACAATTTTGAGACAAAATGTCAGAATTGAAAGAAAAGAAGTCTGAATTCTGAGATATAAACTCACAATTTTGAGACAAAATGTCAGAATTGAAAGAAAAGAAGTCTGAATTCTGAGATATAAACTCTCAATTTGAGGCAAAATGTCAGAATAGAAAGAAAAGAAGTCTGAATTCTGAGATATAAACTCTCAATTTGAGGCAAAATGTCAGAATTGAAAGAAAAGAAGTCTGAATTCTGAGATATAAACTCACAATTTTGAGACAAAATGTCAGAATTGAAAGAAAAGAAGTCTGAATTCTGAGATATAAACTCACAATTTTGAGACAAAATGTCAGAATTGAAAGAAAAAATCTGAATTCTGAGATATAAACTCTCAATTTGAGGCAAAATGTCAGAATTGAAAGAAAAGAAGTCTGAATTCTGAGATATAAACTCACAATTTTGAGACAAAATGTCAGAATTGAAAGAAAAGAAGTCTGAATTCTGAGATATAAACTCACAATTTTGAGGCAAAATGTCAGAATTGAAAGAAAAGAAGTCTGAATTCTGAGATATAAACTCTCAATTTTGAGACAAAATGTCAGAATTGAAAGAAAAGAAGTCTGAATTCTGAGATATAAACTCACAATTTTGAGACAAAATG
Source organism: Opsariichthys bidens (assembly GCA_037194245.1). Taxonomy (NCBI): domain Eukaryota; kingdom Metazoa; phylum Chordata; class Actinopteri; order Cypriniformes; family Xenocyprididae; genus Opsariichthys; species Opsariichthys bidens. The sequence goes on along the minus strand of CM074311.1, from coordinate 7,583,239 downwards.
TCAGAATTGAAAGAAAAGAAGTCTGAATTCTGAGATATAAACTCTCAATTTGAGGCAAAATGTCAGAATTGAAAGAAAAGAAGTCTGAATTCTGAGATATAAACTCACAATTTTGAGACAAAATGTCAGAATTGAAAGAAAAAATCTGAATTCTGAGATATAAACTCGCAATTTTGAGACTAAATGTCAGAATTGAAAGAAAAAATCTGAATTCTGAGATATAAATTCTCAATTTGAGGCAAAATGTCAGAATTGAAAGAAAAGAAGTCTGAATTCTGAGATATAAACTCTCAATTTTGAGACTAAATGTCAGAATTGAAAGAAAAAATCTGAATTCTGAGATATAAACTCACAATTTTGAGACAAAATGTCAGAATTGAAAGAAAAGAAGTCTGAATTCTGAGATATAAACTCACAATTTTGAGACAAAATGTCAGAATTGAAAGAAAAGAAGTCTGAATTCTGAGATATAAACTCACAATTTTGAGACTAAATGTCAGAATTTAAAGAAAAGAAGTCTGAATTCTGAGATATAAACTCTCAATTTGAGGCAAAATGTCAGAATTGAAAGAAAAGAAGTCTGAATTCTGAGATATAAACTCACAATTTTGAGACAAAATGTCAGAATTGAAAGAAAAAATCTGAATTCTGAGATATAAACTCTCAATTTGAGGCAAAATGTCAGAATTGAAAGAAAAGAAGTCTGAATTCTGAGATATAAACTCTCAATTTGAGGCAAAATGTCAGAATTGAAAGAAAAGAAGTCTGAATTCTGAGATATAAACTCACAATTTTGAGACAAAATGTCAGAATTGAAAGAAAAAATCTGAATTCTGAGATATAAACTCGCAATTTTGAGACTAAATGTCAGAATTGAAAGAAAAGAAGTCTGAATTCTGAGATATAAACTCGCAATTTTGAGACTAAATGTCAGAATTTAAAGAAAAGAAGTCTGAATTCTGAGATATAAACTCACAATTTTGAGACTAAATGTCAGAATTGAAAGAAAAGAAGTCTGAATTCTGAGATATAAACTCTCAATTTGAGGCAAAATGTCAGAATTGAAAGAAAAGAAGTCTGAATTCTGAGATATAAACTCACAATTTTGAGACAAAATGTCAGAATTGAAAGAAAAAATCTGAATTCTGAGATATAAACTCTCAATTTGAGGCAAAATGTCAGAATTGAAAGAAAAGAAGTCTGAATTCTGAGATATAAACTCACAATTTTGAGACAAAATGTCAGAATTGAAAGAAAAGAAGTCTGAATTCTGAGATATAAACTCGCAATTTTGAGACAAAATGTCAGAATTGAAAGAAAAGAAGTCTGAATTCTGAGATATAAACTCACAATTTTGAGACAAAATGTCAGAATTGAAAGAAAAAATCTGAATTCTGAGATATAAACTCTCAATTTGAGGCAAAATGTCAGAATTGAAAGAAAAAATCTGAATTCTGAGATATAAACTCTCAATTTGAGGCAAAATGTCAGAATTGAAAGAAAAGTCTGAATTCTGAGATATAAACTCTCAATTTGAGGCAAAATGTCAGAATTGAAAGAAAAGAAGTCTGAATTCTGAGATATAAACTCTCATTTTGAGACAAAATGTCAGAATTGAAAGAAAAGAAGTCTGAATTCTGAGATATAAACTCTCAATTTGAGGCAAAATGTCAGAATTGAAAGAAAAGTCTGAATTCTGAGATATAAACTCTCAATTTGAGGCAAAATGTCAGAATTGAAAGAAAAATCTGAATTCTGAGATATAAACTCTCATTTTGAGACAAAATGTCAGAATTGAAAGAAAAGAAGTCTGAATTCTGAGATATAAACTCTCAATTTGAGGCAAAATGTCAGAATTGAAAGAAAAGAAGTCTGAATTCTGAGATATAAACTCTCAATTTGAGGCAAAATGTCAGAATTGAAAGAAAAAATCTGAATTCTGAGATATAAACTCTCAATTTGAGGCAAAATGTCAGAATTGAAAGAAAAGAAGTCTGAATTCTGAGATATAAACTCTCAATTTGAGGCAAAATGTCAGAATTGAAAGAAAAAATCTGAATTCTGAGATATAAACTCTCAATTTGAGGCAAAATGTCAGAATTGAAAGAAAAGTCTGAATTCTGAGATATAAACTCTCAATTTGAGGCAAAATGTCAGAATTGAAAGAAAAATCTGAATTCTGAGATATAAACTCTCATTTTGAGACAAAATGTCAGAATTGAAAGAAAAGAAGTCTGAATTCTGAGATATAAACTCTCAATTTTGAGACAAAATGTCAGAATTGAAAGAAAAGAAGTCTGAATTCTGAGATATAAACTCTCAATTTGAGGCAAAATGTCAGAATTGAAAGAAAAGAAGTCTGAATTCTGAGATATAAACTCGCAATTTTGAGACTAAATGTCAGAATTGAAAGAAAAAATCTGAATTCTGAGATATAAACTCTCAATTTGAGGCAAAATGTCAGAATTGAAAGAAAAGAAGTCTGAATTCTGAGATATAAATTCTCAATTTGAGGCAAAATGTCAGAATTGAAAGAAAAGAAGTCTGAATTCTGAGATATAAACTCTCAATTTTGAGACAAAATGTCAGAATTGAAAGAAAAGAAGTCTGAATTCTGAGATATAAACTCACAATTTTGAGACAAAATGTCAGAATTGAAAGAAAAAATCTGAATTCTGAGATATAAACTCTCAATTTTGAGACTAAATGTCAGAATTGAAAGAAAAAATCTGAATTCTGAGATATAAACTCACAATTTTGAGACAAAATGTCAGAATTGAAAGAAAAAATCTGAATTCTGAGATATAAACTCTCAATTTTGAGACTAAATGTCAGAATTGAAAGAAAAAATCTGAATTCTGAGATATAAACTCACAATTTTGAGACAAAATGTCAGAATTGAAAGAAAAAATCTGAATTCTGAGATATAAACTCTCAATTTTGAGACTAAATGTCAGAATTGAAAGAAAAAATCTGAATTCTGAGATATAAACTCTCAATTTGAGGCAAAATGTCAGAATTGAAAGAAAAGAAGTCTGAATTCTGAGATATAAACTCGCAATTTTGTACCAAAAATGTACCAATTTAAACTGCACTGCACAAAGACCGGTATTATTATAATTATTTTTATAGAAATCTATAGATTTGGTACCAGTTTAAGTACTGGTACGGTACTTTTGACTTACTATATAGCAATTTAGTGGTGCCAATTTACAAAGAGGGACCACTAAAGCAATGGCCTCGTGCTAAACACTCTCATTAAAGGTTAAGATCAAATCCTAGAACCGCCCCTGATCTATTGTCATGCGTTTCAGTGCAAAAGTAAATTACACCTAATTCACAAAAGTCAGCACTATTTACTTCCCATAATTGGTGTTGCCCCACTGCCCATGGAAAATATGTGGTACAACAACATTTTGCACAAACAATTTCTATAATAATAGAAGCAATGATTCATCAGATAATGGAGAAGAGCCTTGTAATTCACCGTGTGATGGATCTGTTTGCGCAAAAATTGTAGTCAATATCTCATATATATATATATATATATATATATATATATATATATATATACACTGGTTGCCATAGCAATGACTCAAGTATCACCACAATGCCCGGAGACAAGAGAAGAGAGCAGCTGTCAATGCGGTAAGAGAGGACAGGAGAGGGACATTTTGCCTCCGCTCATCTCACCGTCATACGATTCAGGAATATTCATGCATATGATGTCTGAAACAACATACGTCATTCAAAATATGGGAAAAACAAGATAAACACTACTTTTCGATGTATGATGTTACATGCATGTTTTAAAACCCTGCAATCTGACAGACTGACACGCAGTTGCAAACTGTTAATTGCATTGCAAACTTGATCAGGTTTGGTATTATTTTTTTTTTCTGTTCACACTAAGCAACGAAACAGATTTGAGATTAACGCAAAAAAGTCGTTTCCAGCTGCACCCGTGCAACTGGAGAACAATAGATTATCTGCGAACAGATAAACAAAGAAATTAAACAAATGAATTGAATCTGTGTAAACAGATAATTGACTAATCCAACGAAAATATGGACATGGGTCTCATTGTATTCCTGTCTAACTAATCCTTATGATAACCATCTGCCCTAGTGGTCTGAATCATTTCTTAGTATCAAGTCTATCTTCATAATCCAGTGTGCCTCAGGTCAGGCCTAACCGTAATTTAGTTGAGTGCACCTAAAGATTTGCTCCATGAATCCTAACAGTGTTATCGCTAAAGATTACAAGAACGTTGCCCCCGAAAGCACCTCAGTGAACTCAGTCAAGCACAATGAACCTGAAACTTATTTCAAGCGCTTGCCAAACAAAGAACATCCCTAAATTGCTACAGCAGGCGGCCGACCAACATCTGACGTCTTGAGAGAGCTGTTCTTTTGAGTAATCTCGGAGGGATCTTTCGGTCTATCACACTTATGAAGGCGGAGAGGAAAATAAACTGTTTTGGCTGATGCTCGGGAGTCATCTCCTGTTAACCACCTAACGTAACCCCATTCTCTCCAGCACACTGCCAGAGCAGCGATTTCATCAAACCTGCTGAGTGGTCAAGTCCCCAGGCACACCGGAACAATGGCTGTAACAACCCGTGCTCTCATAGACTGAGCCAGAGTAATCTGCAACAGTTACAGACCCCAGACTAACTGCAAGGCTCAGATAAGCGGCATTTGATGAAATGCATGCATGTTTTTTTTTTTGAGAGAGAGAGAGTTGCCTACATCTAATCATGTGCAATGCATGGCGACCGAGTGCTTTCCAAGGAGAGACAACTGAATCTCGGCAATGAGCCGAGCTTATACCCTAACCTTTAGAGTAAACACAGAGGCGTAGAAACAAACTCTAATCCCTCATCCCTACTGGGAAAACAAGCTTAAACTAGCTTCACTGGTGGCCGTCTCAAAGTATGCAACTTATCCAGCACTGGTGGCACCAATGAAATACACAAAAACACTGACTCAACCAATGGTGCGAGTACCTGTTTCACAGACTAAGCCTTAGTGCAATTAGGGCTTGATATTAACTTTTTTTTTGCAACTGTGTCTAGTCGCTCGGTATTTTCACTGGCCACAATTTTGACATCGATACCATGGGGAAAAACAGCCATATAGATACTTTTAACATTATCTCATAATTTGGTAGCAGGTTTATTAGGCTGCTGTCACTTTAAGACCTGGAACACTGATCCATTGTGTGTCAATCGCAATAACAGCAAAGTGTTTTAATATGTGGCATTGTTGTTCACTCATTAAACTTTAAGAGATGATGATTTAGTGGACGATTTAAAAATATTTGTTAATCATCTGTAGCGTACTAATGTGACGTCATCGTAACGGCCGCCTGAGGCGCTCGACGACCACGTCATCTGTGAGCGTGAGCTTCCAGCAAACTAAACAACACTTTATTAAAAATAATAAATACATGAAATAATGTACAGTTGTTTATTTTTGTTTGCAGTTTTTATGGCATTTAATGACATATTGTGCACTCAAATGCCGTACACTATATAGGGATTAGTGAATGAGTGAACAGGTGACTTGAACTGGTTTTGGACACAGCTAATAAGCAAGTCCTAGTAGGGTTCGTCACTTTTTGGGGTCCCCTTTCCGTTGTGTTTTGTGCTATTTGCGGCCCGTTTTTGTGTTTGCTTGTGTTGTGAGGATTTGCAGCGCATGCGTTGTCAAACTGATGATCACGTTTTGTTTTTATTTTCATGGGTTTTTTTTATTTGCATGCGTTTTTTTATTTGCATGCGGTTTTTTTATTTGCATGTATTTTTTTATTTGCATGCATTTTTTTAAATTTGCTTGCGTTTTTTTCATTTGCATGTTTTTTTATTTGCATGCGTTTTTTTATTTGCATGCATTTTTTTGCATGCGCTTTTTATTTACATGCATTTTTTTTAATTTGCATGCGTTTTTTTTATTTGCATGCGTTTCTTTATTTGCATGCGTTTTTTTATTTGCATGTGTTTTTTTATTTGCATGCATTTTTTTAAATTTGCATGCATTTTTTAATTTGCATGCGTTTTTTTTATTCGCATGCGTTTTTTTATTTGCATGCGTTTTTTTTTATTTGCATGCGTTTTTTTAAATTTGCATGCATTTTTTTTATTTACATGCATTTTTTTTAATTTGCATGCGTTTTTTTTATTTGCATGTGTTTTTTTTATTTGCAGCGCATTGAGCTCTCTCGGCCACCGTACTTCTGGCCTCAAAAGACATTGCGCTTGTTTTGCGTCAGTTTGGGTAACACACTGCCACTTACCGGTGAACTTCGGAACAGCAGCATATACCAAAATGAGCAAAATCATGATATCGTGCAGTTTGAAGTAAAACGGTATACCCCGCATCCCTACATTTGGCAGGTTGCCGGGTGTTAATGTCAAGACCAGTGTGCATCTGGAGACAAAACAATGGCTCTGACATATTTTAAGCTATGTAAGTGCATGTTGCTTTCAGTTAAAACAGCTCAAACATTCATCTTAGGACTAGCTTAACCCTTGTCTGTGAAACTGGGAGCATGTGGACCTGTTGGTGTGTGCACAGATTATACAAATCTCACCATCTTCAGCCGAATGTCTTAAATCTTGCCCTAGGATTAAATCGGGCCAAAGATCGATCACAAAAACATCTTGTATCTTGAGTTCAGCCAAATTTAAAGAGTTTTCCTCGACCTGAGCCTCAGAATAACAGCCACTTAGGACACTCACCCCACCCCTCACCAAACAAACATTGGCACAAACACATGTAGATGAGCACCTGGAAGCCGAATCTTGAGATCTGCGATGTGATTGGGTTAGCGAGATGAATGGCAAGACCTCTGGATATTAAAACTTGGACAAATTCCACCTTGTTGCCAGCCATTATGGATCTGCTCTCTAAACAGTCTACACCACGCTTGCTGCCGTCTCCGCTATCAATCAGAGGTCCCTCTGTAAATGCCAAGCCCAATAATTAATGATAGATTTACAGCACTGGCGCTAATGAAAGGTTTACAGCCACAAAGGATACTTGGCAACAGAGCAGCCGTAGAAGCGATCTGAGCTATGACAGCGAGCCCCGCATCAATTTTTGCCGGCAGACAGGTGCACATGATGGGCAGTCCAGTCGAAGCAATGACAATTGTAGGAGAGGATAAAGAATGGGGACGCCGCAGACGAACGGTGACACGCGTCAAAAGGGAAGCAATCGACATCGGCATCAGAGACAGCCGTTTAACCTTCAGCCTCGCGGCTCCGGTGGCGCTCGCAGTTGAAACCGTGCTTGACAAACTATTTAATTCAGTTTCAACCTCACCCACACCCCGATTCTCAGGCGAAACAACACATTTCTTCCCTTCTGACATCCATTCTCTTTCCACATATTGCCCCGCTTACAATTTATTACCTTTTAAAACCATGGTTCAGTAGTTACCCCAGCTAAGTCTCTCTGCAGCCGGTGGCTTATTAAGTTTCTATGGCAACCTGCCACATCCACTCGTGCTGTATTCCATCCGACTGGGACCCCACAGGGTAAATGCGTGGGAGGAAAGATGGGGGGTTATGGAGGGAAAGATTTGGGGATAGGCGAGCAAACAGGCTGTGCTGGTGCTTATTGCACTGTGCTCCATTTAACCGGCAATTGACTACCCAGTGTGGTTCGCACTTTGACCACAGGGACTGCTGCTGTTTTTCATCATTTCGCCCAAAAGCCGACAGGAGCGTACGCAGGAATGCGGAATGTGAGAGCTTCCCCAACTGAGATGGCATAACTGACTTAACCGTACGAGGTTTTTTGGACTTTGATTGGAGAGTGAATCGTATAATACCTTTGCTTTGTTCATTTAACAGTCACTTTGAGGCAGGATATAATCTAATAGGGGGAAAAAATTAATAATCCTCATTTGATTACGCATTTCAATATTGCATGAGAAATCAAAGTATCTCTAGTATATAGTTTTCTGAGCCATGGATAATTAATTATTCTGATTGCTGAAAAGAATCTGTCTTCGGATTATTCTTGGAGCAGTGGAACTTGATTAAAGTTCCTAAGTCCAATTTAGCACAATCACTTTCAGGCCGCTCTGCTAACGTATATTAATATCTAATATGATGAGAGGTTTCTGTGGTAAATTTTATATAAATGAATCCAAATCAATTTCAAAGGACCGTTGCTATTTTAATACGTTTGATGGATTCGGAATTTTACATTTATTGAGGTTCACGAAGTTCGCAATGACCTGAGATGAAAGTTAAAAAAATTTGAGTCAATGTTAAATTGGATTTTTTTTTTTTTTTTTTTTTTGTATCCGTGTTTCCAACCCTGGAATTTTCCTCAGGAACTAGGGACATTGGGCTGGTACTCGGTGTGTTCCGACGACAGGAACCGGCGTCTAAATGAAGTTCCCAGTAAAAGTTCATGAACTTTCGGGGGTGGGACTTGGGCGCTGAGCATGCTGATTGGTTGAGTTCACCAAGCGTTTTATTTCGTGCATTCAGTAAGAGTTGTTTGCTATTCGAATCAACAATGGAGTTTAAAAAACTACAACCAACGGATCGACGACGAAGTTCAGGCTTTATTAAGCTGACTTAAAACATACTGATTCCATCCTGTGTGTGGATGGAGTTTACCCAGCATCAGTTTCAATGTTCATATTTTGCCTTTTTGCCATTTATTACGATATGAAATATGCTGACAGGAAGCAAAATGCGAGCAGATGAGATTCAAACTCAGGTGTTTGTTCACAACAGCACCAAAGGGTAGGGTAGTCGTGGCCTAATGGTGAGGGAGTCGGGCTTGTAATCAGAAGGTTGCCGGTTCGATTCCCACGCCGGCAGGAATTGAAGGTGGGGATTGTGAATGAACAACACTCTCTCCACCTTTGATACCATGACTAAAATGCCCTTGAGCAAGACACCTAACCCCTAATTGCTCCCCTTGGATAAAAGCGTCTGCTAAATGATGGAAAAAAATGATGGAAATAAAAAACTGGAGGGGCAAAATACAGCTGTTGAAATCCGTTCCCCCCCCACACGAAATCCAGCGGGAACTGGAAAGACGTGGACGGTCCTACGTCACTGGACTAATCTTCACTGTACTTTAGAAACGCAGACAGCAACAGTTGCAAGACTCTGTGAACATTCCTCTTAAAATATGTGAAACTCAGAAACCCGCAGGTTGCATTCATAGCATTGAAGTGATGTCTCAAGCTCCAGGAACGGTGCGTAATAGACATGCCTACTAGCTACAACCAAGAACAGGAAGTTTAGATAACACATCTACTGATGTAATGAAACACATGGCATGGAGTGATGGCAAGATAAATCTTGAATGAAAGAACAAAAGGTAGAACTGAATGGCAGTCTTGGGTTTAACAATCAAGATGAAATACAACTTTACAAGCCTCGTTCAAGGCTGAGTGAGCTTGTATGATTAATGCCTTTTATATTTGTTTAGTCCAAAGGTTTTTGCATTGTCTGAAAAACTTTCACATGAAATAATACCTAACTTGCCTTAGCCTTTGAAAATAACTTTTCCCTTCGAGAAGAGCAACCTCCGTCAACAACATAATTGTACCATTTGAAGAAGCGAAGGCAAAACATGGTCTTAAATGATATGATATGATAAAGTCAACTGGGGTGAGAGATTGGAGCATGAATGGCTCAATTGTGTCTCAAGGTTGTGGAAAGCAGTGACCAGCTCCCTCCATGTTCCAATATGGGAACCAGTTAAAGGATTGGTTCACTCCTGAATAATTTACTCTCCTCCATGTCATCCCAGATGTTAATGCCGTCCGTTCTTCAGTCGAAAAGAAATTACGGTTTTTGAGGAAAACATTCAAGATTGTTTCTCTGTATAGTTGTCTTCAACAGGGTTCAATGGGTGGAAGGTCTAAATGACAGTTTCTGTGAGGCTTAAAAGCCTCATACACGATCCCAGACGAGGAATAAGAGTCTGATCTAGCGAAACAATCGGTCATTTTCTTAAAAAAAATTAAAAACTATATACGTTTTAACCACAAATGCTTGTCTTGCACGAGCTCTCTTCTTCTTCTTGTAGAATTCTGGCAGTGTAGATGCTGCTAAGTGTATTACTGCCCTCTACAGGTCAAAGTTTGAACTAAATTCTCATACGGTATATAAGAATTAGTTCAAACTTTGACCTGTGGAAGAAGAAGAGAGCTAGTGCAAGATGAGCATTTGTAGTTTATATATATATTAACTGTATTTCATTACAGTTACATTTTGAATGGGTGGTAATCAGATTACAGTTCCATCTGAAAAAGTGTTTTAGATTACCAAAGTGATTACTTTGAGTTTTAATGTCATTTAAACAGCGATTGGTGATTCTCTGACTCTGACCGTCTGAAAAAGACAAGTTCAGTTTCATGTTTTCGACAGTTTTCATGTTTTGTGAGTCATTTTATAATTCACTCGTCACTGCAACTTTTTCTCACTATTTGTTTTTTTTCCCTCACAATTGTTTGCATTTCACAATTCTGACTTCTTTTTCTCACAATTGCGAGATTTAAACTCACAATTGCAAATTATAAAGTCAGAATTGGGAGATATCAACTTGCAATACTGACTTTTTTTTCTTGCAATTGTGAATTTAGTATGTGAGTTTATATCTCATAATTCTGACTTTATAACTCACAATTGCAACTTTATATCACACAATTCTGAGGGAAAAAGTCAGAATTGTGAGATAAAAACTTGCAATGACCTTTTTTGTGTTTGTTCCACACTTATTAGTATTCTAAAGTATTTAGATTAAGTTACAAAATACGTCACAAATGACTTTTTAAAGCATGTATTTTATAATCTGTGGTGAAATACATTTTAAAAGTAACCTACCCAGCCCTATTTATATATTTTTTTTAAGAAAATGACCGATTGTTTCGCTAGATAAGACTCCATTCCTCGTCTATGGTGCTTTTAAGCCTCACAGAAACTGTCATTTAGACCTTCCACCCATTGAACCCTGTTGAAGACAACTATACAGAGAAACAATCTCGAATGTTTTCCTCAAAAACCGTAATTTCTTTTCGACTGAAGAACGGACGGCATTAACATCTTGGGATGACGTGGGGGTGAGTAAATTATCGGGAAATTTTAATTCAGAATCCTTTAACCTAGTATTTATTTTTAAGTAACATAATCAGATGGCATTGATAATATTATCGTTCTTTGCCAGAAAGGAGGGTTGCTTAACAAACCTGGGACATCCTGATTCCCCCCTTTTTACACCTGTGTTGAGAAGGGAGGTGATAACGGCTCAGGAACAAGCTCCAGTTCATCAGCGCCTCAGTTGCAATGTTGCACATTCCTTCCGTAATCCATCCACGGCCTCCAAGCAGCCCTGGCAACAAAGGGGTCATTCTGCGAGAATGTAGTGAGCTCATGGCAGAGGCATCCGCTGGGGGGTGAAGAAGACCTTGGCTCGATTGCCAGTACTGTCTGTCCCGGCAGCCAGCGGATGGTGACTGTGATTTTTGCCGAGTAGGATGTGTTCCTTGGTCCACATCTTTTGATGGTCCTGCAACAAAATTCCGGTTAAAGACACATTGTTGTATCTCTAACTCATTGCTAGCTTCCCCTGCAACACAACCTTTATGCAGACTTCTGTTCCAAATCCACTCCAACACACATGCCTGTTATAGAGTTCTGCCGGGATGATGTATTTTTTAGGCCAAAACGGAAAAGTGAGTAATCATTTTGGGTTTTGGGTTAAATGTCTCCGAACCACCGTTCCGAAACAAAAGATTCGTAAAGCTTCACGAATCAGTGTTTTGAAATCGGCCATCTCTAGATATTGTCGAAAAGTCGTTATTTTGGCGCACAAAAAGTATTCTCATCGCTTTATTATATTATGGTTGAACCACTGTAGTCACATGACTTGATTTAAATATGTTTTAGTGTCTTTCTGGTCATTGAAAGTGTTCGTCAATAGAGACTCACTGAACCATCGGATTTCATCAAAAATATCTTCATTTGTGTTCTGAAGATGAACGAAGGTCTTACGGGTGTAGAACCACATGAGGGTGAGGAATTAATGACTGAACTTTCATTTTTGGGTGAACTAACTAATTCACGATTAATTCAAGTAGTCATAAAACATTTAATAGTCGTCAGTTAACTGTTTTTGTGAGCTCATCTAAAGTGAGGACTATGCCTCATAAAGCTTTTACAAAGGAGATTTAAAGCCTCAGTTATCTCCTGAACAGAAAAAGGAAACAAATGCAACACACAGAGTGTACAAACATAGAAATATTTTGAACCGTACACTGAAAAATAAACATCATATCAACCACTCCCAGGGTTGGGTAGGTTACTTTTAAAATGTATTTCACTACAGATTACAAAATACATGCTTTAAAAAGTCATTTGTAACGTATTTCTTTAGATTACTCAAGTTACTTAATCTAAATACTTTAGAATACTTTGGAATACTAATAAGTGTGGAACACACACAAAAAACTGACTGACTTTTTTTTCCTCAGAATTCCGTGATATAAAGTTGCAATTCTGAGACACAATGTCAGCATTGTGAGAAAAGTCAGAAATGAGATATAAACTCGCAATTTTCTTTGAATTGTGAGAAAAAATGCCAGAATTGTGAGATATGAACTCGCAATTTCAAGAAAAACAAAATCTGAATATTACGTTTTTTTAAAGCAATTCTGACTTCATAACTTGCAGTTGTGAGTGTATATCCTGCAATCGCAGGGAAAAAAGTCAGAATTGTGAGAAAAAATTCACAATTATCTTTTTCCTTTTTCACTGTATCGCAAAACATGAAAACAGCCGTGGATCTTCCAGGAACATGTCAGTTGAGATTCAGGATATGCAAACTTTTGAATGGGGCAATTTTTGTAAATTCAGTCATCTGTCATGTGAAATAGCTTATTCAGGACAGTAATAAATAAAAATATAATTTTCATGATCCCTCTTATTTTGTTAAAATTATAAAATGCTGCATATTCTGCAATGGGTATAAAACTTAGAGTCAGAGAATCATTAATTGCTGTTCACATTTATTGCCCGTCACAGTTTGCATTCAAAGTAATCTCTTTGGTAATCTAAAACACTTTTCGGATGTAACTGTAATCTGATTACCACCCATTTAAAATGTAACTGTAATGAAACACAGCTACTCAAATTTTGTATTTTAAACACGTAACTAAGTTACTTGTATTTCGTTGCTCCCCAACCCTGACGACTCCTATGATGGGTTGATAGGAATGTCATTACAGAATCAACAAGAACATGACCGTCCAAATCAAGTAAGGGGCAGGGAGATCTCAGGCCAGACGCTCTAACTTTCACCCACTCCGAAACATTATGTGACTGCAGATGGAAAGCCTTACATTGCGCCCAAGAGGGATTTGTGTTTGTGCACTTCATAAGAAGGATGGAGAACGATGCATAAAAAAAGAGATTGAATATGAGCTTGAGCTCTATTATTGGGGAGGCAGCGCAACCCACATTCCAACAGGGTGTAAATATTGACTCAGCAGTGGACAACTGGTTTCTATTGCTAGGCAAACAAAGGCATTGTGCTGCAGCAGAGCCTGAATGGTCTATGTGTACAGATTATGCTGATGGTAGATAAGTGGGGTGGCTGTGAGGGTCTTCTGTCCTTTTCACTCGATGTGCTGCAGGATTAAACAGTATAAACTGGACCATCAACCTGGTGCAAAGTGATGATGATTTGGCGACAGTGAGTCACGGTTTGCTCATTTGAGTGCATGAAGTCAGACTATAGACTTTTCTTGACGCTCGTCTGACACGACTGTGACTCACCTGAGCCGCAAAATGTTAGGTTAGCAAGAGCACTGTGTGTAATGTTTTCCAAAATTTCGTCATTTTGAGGTTTATGTCATTTACAGTACCTGCTCTAAGGGTGTGACTGTTCACTGCTGTCCTGCTGTGGATTACTCTTTGATGCGGTAAAAAATGGCCATCCCGGTGTCTGACAGGCAGGGTTGCGTCTGCTTCCTGTGTCAAAGCATTGATGAATGACACGGGCTCAGTGTTGCACCACCAGCATTGCAAAGTGCATTACAGAGATCTTCCTCCAAGCAGAACACACACGCCTTGCTGTTTTTTTCCACAGAATTTCAGCATTCAGAGAACACTTCATGTGTAGGTTCCAATTTAGTGTTAACTATATAATCGCTAGAGTTCATTTTTATCTGTAGTTTCAGATTAGTTTACTATAGAAGCACATAGAGTACATTTCGCATTTTTTTTAATCAAAATTGCTTAATATAAACTGGCAATTGCAAGAAAAAAAGTCAGAATTGAGGGACAAGAAGTCAGAATTGAAAAACGAAAACTGCAATTCTGAGATTTTTTTAAAAAGTCAGTTCTTTTCCTCAAATGGACTCTTCGCAAAACCTGTCCCCCGTTGCTATGCCCGACAACTCATGCGCTCTCATGCCACACATCATGTTCTCATGCAGTGAAAAATACATTGAGGGGGCAAAGAGGGCACTGACAACGTATGACACAGTTTCATATTTAAAATATTGTAATTTTTTAAAGAAGTTTAAACAGTAAATAGCGTCTAGTGTGTGTTTAATGTGTGGTGACAGATCGCTGTAGCTCCTCGATCATCTCTTCATACTAGTTCATTTATAGCATCAAATAAACATGAATGAACATCAGAAGGAATGTTGTTTCAAGACGTGATTCAAGTTCACCAACGTTAATCTACTAACTCCCCTGACCGCTTTGTCGGAAAAAAATGGCGGATTCAGGGTTATGATTGGTCAGATCGCCTGTCAATCAAACTGTTTGCAAAGGGTCAATTACAGTTTATATCTCACAAGAAGTCAGAATTCGAGATATAATCTCGCAATTGCAAGAAGAAGAGTCAGAACTGTGAGAAATGTATCGGAATTGCGAGAACTTGAGAAAAAAATCATAATTCTAAAAAAAAAAGTTAGAATTCGAGATGTCAACTTGAGAAAAAAAGTCAGAATTTGGAAAAAAAATTCAGAATTGTGATATATAAACTTGCAATTGTGAGGAAAAAAAGTCAGAATTGTGAGAAAAGAAGTCAGAATTCGAAATATAAACTCAAGAAAAAAATCAGAATCAGAAAAAAGAAAAACTCGCAATTAGTCAGAATTGTGATTTTAAAAAGTGTTTTTTCTTCATAATTGGACTTTATAACTCACAAATGCCCATTTATATCTCAGAAGAGAAGTCAGAATTCGAGATGCAATCTCACAATGGCACGAAAAAATTGGGACATATGTCGTTTAAGACATAAATTGCCCATTTATATCTCGCAATTCCGAGCAAAAAAAAAGTCAGAATTCGAGATGTCGACTTAAGAAAAAAAGTCAGAATTTTGAAAAAAAAAAATCAGAATTGTGATATATAAACTTGCAATTGTATGAAAAAAGTTAGAATCGAGATATAAACTGGCAATTGTGGGAAAAGAAGTCAGAATTCGAAATATAAACTCAAGAAAAAAAATCAGAATTGAAAAAAGAAAAACTCGCAATTAGTCAGAAAGTGTTTTTTCTTCATAATTGGACTTCATAACTCACAATTGGCAGTTTATATCTCACAATTCTGAGAAAAGAAGTCAGAATTCGAGATGCAATCTCACAATTGCATGAAAAAATTGGGACATATGTCGTTTAAGACATAAACTCGTATTTCCGAGGAAAAAAAAAGTCAGAATTGTGAGTTATAAACTTGAGAAAAAAGTCTAAATTGAAAAAAGAAAAAAGATATAAACTCGCAAATTGCAAGAAAAAATCAGAATTACGAGATATTAAGTCACAAATGCAAGTCAGAATTATGATAAACTATAAGACTTTAAATGTCTGGTGGACATGACCCTATCAGTGTAATTGCTTCCTTACAGTTGTTCTGACAATATGTATTTGTACACATGCCAACTTGAACGGAGAATAACTGAACATTCATGCCAAGTGCTTTTTGCCATTTCACCTTTGTGTGAGACGTATTTGGACTGTGTTGCACACAAAATTTCCTTCACACTCCATTTGTGTCATCAAGTGAAGAGCAAAGGACTTGTTACGTCACATCTGTCAGAGACAAAAAATATATAAAGCCTGTCAAAACACAATGTGATGCACTGGACAGGCTGTTAGATGTTCAAGTGTTTCCTCTGTTATTGCCTGTCTCTCTCTAACCTGTATTTCTCTCTCTCTCGGTCACACGGACACACAGGAACCGGATAGTAGCACGTTCAGAGTGATTAGAGTGATGTGACATGACCTTTTCATTGTTGTGGCGGGCACTGGGCGACAGGGAATGGAACGTGTCCAAATTAAATATTTAATTCATAAACAGACACGCTCAGGGGGTCTGCCGTACACCTCAGACCATGACAGAAGCACAGAATATACCATCTCTCTTTGCATTTGATGAAAATGCAGAGAAAATGCCAGACTTTAGCATTCAAGAGCTCATAAAAAGAGAGAGAAAAGTGAGCAGGATGATTTGAATAATGTTTCCGTCAAACGCTGGCCCTCTACTTCACCACATGTCCCCGGGGAGAAATCTGCTACGATTTACTACAGCAGCACTGCGTACACCGGCCGCCCGTCTTGTCAATGAGAAGACTTTTTACTGGGTCAGATTTCACAGCCCACATCGATTTATACCCCTCTGTTTCTTTTTATCTTTTTTTTATTCTTGGTGATATAAAGTTTCCTTGTACGGCGATATTGCCGGGGATGTAGCATGAATAAAGAATGGGAACGTATTTTTCTAACAGGCGTCAGTTTTTTTGTTTTGTTTTTTTTTCTCGGCAGGGTATCGGATATTCCTCCCTCTCCTATTATTATCCAGTGCTTAGAGTTCTGGGCACATGATATTTGAAATTGATATATAAAAAAAAAAAAAAACCCAGAGTTTTGCTTAAGGCATATTGTGAATCGGAAGAGTCGGTAGTGCGTTAACGAGACGATCTTGTGAATGTTAACCTGATTCCAACTGTGTTCCAGAGTCACACGCACAAGAGAACTCCACCTGCACCGCCTGGAACACCTTAAAGGCCTTAAAGGTATAGTTAACCCCAAAATGATAATTCCACATGCTTAATTGTATGGAATGTGCATTTCAGTACTTCAAATCTTGAAAGTGTAGAACTGCACTTGCATATAATATGTTAATGAAATAAAAAGCCATTTAAGTGTATATGTATAAACACACAGTTTTTGTGTGTGTCCCTTTAAATGCAAATGAGCTGCTGCTCCCGGGCCCCTTTTCCAGAAGAGGGCGGAGCTTTAACAGCTCAACAACAACAAAGCTGGAGAATCTCACGCAGACAAAATGACGACAGTGTTCGTCCTTACATCGCTCAAACCGGAGTCGACACGGATGGAGAGACTCAGGAAGAAGTTACAACTTTTAGAATGAAATGCAGGTTGGTCAATAAATGTATGTAGTTGCTGTGGAGCTGATTCATGTTAATCTTTTGTGCAAATCCAGCATTGACTTGAAGCGGTCCATCAACAACACTCTACTACAACAACTCTTCCTCTTCTCTAAAGCAGAACAACATGGCCCCGCCCCCTTTGTTGCGTGTTCTCGGGGGGGTTAATGTAAATTTTGGGGTTTGTGATGTCAAATGGGACAAGGGATAGTTCACCCAAAAATGAAAATTCTGTCATCATTTTTTCACCTTCAAGTTCTTCCATTAACTCGGGGTGTCCATCATCTATTTGGTTACCCGTATTCTTCAAAATATCTTTTGCTTTCAGCTGAATAAAGACATTCATACTGTTTTCATACAGTATGCTCCACATCGAGCTGTTCTAAAATCACTGTAAACCACAGCTGTACTTTACGTGTACATTAAGTCAAGAGCCGTCCTCACTTATTCAAGTCATTCTAATTTTACAAATTTTATAAATAACACACTTGTTTAAAGAAAGTCATTATGTCTTCTCACCAGTTAGCTAAGTACAATAAGATTTGAAAGGAACATTTTACAAAAGAGCCCGTTTCAAATTATGATCACACAACATGAAACACTGCACTGCGGGAAGTCAACTCCATCAGCCTGTGTTCAAGCAAACCAGTAAAAGTCTCTAAATGGCTGTGCCGATCGGCGCTGAATTTCCTGCAGTAATTAAAAACAATGAGAGTGCAAAAGGCATTCGACTAGGGGACAAAATTGCACAGTGCTAATTATGCCTCCAGTATCTTTCTGTGGCTCATTTGCACATGCGGCATGTTGACTCGCAGCTGCTTCGCCATGCCAGTGACAGATATTGGTAGCTCTGTTGCATATATATGATATAGGACTGAAGCAGAATGAACCAGAGGTTCAAGTTTTTGTTCCATAATTACTCGCACAGAGGTCTGGAGTCATCAAATACGCCTGGGGTATGACAGGTAAAAATCGACCCAAGCCTGTTCTGGTGGTGTCAATCAAGGGTTAGAATCCTATCAGATGGGAAATAAAGGCTCAAGTGAAATTCTCCCAAAGCTCAGGTTAAGAGCCACATCACCTCAGCACAGATAAAATTGGATCAAATACAAAGAAAGTTCCAGAAACAAACCCGGAGCAGAGAAGATATCATTGTTCGGTGCTGTTATCTACTCTGCAATAGGTGTTTTCTTTGCGATCTTATGAACAGGACGTTGTGTAAGAGCCATCTAATGAAGGCTTCTTTATCAGAGTAAAAGGAATTTACTCAACTTGAACTTGAGATAAAATCTAACCTTGTGCAATGATACAGAAAGCAGCTCCACTGAGGCATTCCATGCATAGTTACACATGTGCAACAATGTAATTCATTGGGCAACTGGAGCTTTCTAGAACACAAACTTTGATGATGCAATGGCCATACCAGTCTGACTTTTCCGTAATGACATTTAAATACATAACAAATTTGCACTCCCCATCTTCAGTGTTTTTGTTTTGTTTGGTTTTTTTATGCTTGCAAACACTATTACTATTATTGCACCTTATCAACCCCTAATAACTGCATAATAACAACCCAGAACACCGTATAAACTACATAGCAACCACCTAAAAACCTCAAAAAATACCCTGCTAACTACCCAGAATACCCTTGCAATGTCCTAACAACCAGCCACAACACCTTAGCAACTGCCTAGCAGCTGTCCTGGCAACAAAACAGAACACAATCTCCGGGAACACCCAAGAAACTCCATAACAATGCCTTAGCAAATATTTAGAGAACCATAGCAAACACAGAACATCCTAGCAACACCCTAGTAACCACCTGAAAGACTCGAGCAACACCCTGGAAACCACCCAGTAAACCCTGGCAATCAGCCAGAACGCCTTAACAACTGCATAGCAACCATGTCCTAGCAACCACTCAGAGCACCCTAGAAACTGCATAGCAATGCCATGGCAACTACTCAGAACCACAAGCTACCACCTAAAAGATTCATGCAACAGCCTGGTGACTTGCCAGTACACCCTAGAAATGCCATAAGAACCAGTCACAACACCTTAGCAACTCCCTAGCAACTGCATAGCAATGTCCTGGCAACAACTCAGAACACACTAGCTACCACCTAAAAGATTCATGCAACGGCCTGGTGACTTGCCAGTACACCCTAGAAATGCCCTAAGAACCAGTCACAACACCTTAGCAACTCCCTAGCAACTGCATAGCAATGTCCTGGCAACTACTCAGAACACACTAGCTACCACCTAAAAGATTCATGCAACAGCCTGGTGACTTGCCAGTACACCCTAGAAATGCCCTAAGAACCAGTCACAACACCTTAGCAACTCCCTAGCAACTGCATAGCAATGTCCTGGCAACAACTCAGAACACACTAGCTACCACCTAAAAGATTCATGCAACAGCCTGGTGACTTGCCAGTACACCCTAGAAATGCCATAAGAACCAGTCACAACACCTTAGCAACTCCCTAGCAACTGCATAGCAATGTCCTGGCAACAACTCAGAACACACTAGCTACCACCTAAAAGATTCATGCAACGGCCTGGTGACTTGCCAGTACACCCTAGAAATGCCCTAAGAACCAGTCACAACACCTTAGCAACTCCCTAGCAACTGCATAGCAATGTCCTGGCAACAACTCAGAACACACTAGCTACCACCTAAAAGATTCATGCAACGGCCTGGTGACTTGCCAGTACACCCTAGAAATGCCCTAAGAACCAGTCACAACACCTTAGCAACTCCCTAGCAACTGCATAGCAATGTCCTGGCAACAACTCAGAACACACTTGCTACCACCTAAAAGATTCATGCAACGGCCTGGTGACTTGCCAGTACACCCTAGAAATGCCCTAAGAACCGGCCACAACACCTTAGCAACTCCCTAGCAACTGCATAGCAATGTCCTGGCAACAACTCAGAAACACCGTAACTGCCACCTAAAAGACTCCAGCAATGTTTTGGAAAAACACAGTGGAATGACATACCAATTCGCTGGTAACCACTCAAAGCTCACTAGAAACCACCTCCTAGTAACACCCCAACAACAACCCTAGCAACACCCTAGCAACCTGCCAGAAAATGAACAACACTATTGCAATGCTCTTTTGAAGTCTTTTGACACTGCGTACATTTCATAATTGTAATTATGTGAAATTTTAGTGTAATTTCAGTCGTCATGTATTGACAAATAATTTACACAGTCCATGAGCAATAACACTGATGCAATCGACTTCCTGCATACCATATCATCAGAGTGTATGCGCGGTCGTCATAGCAACAGTGCTGAAACTGGGACAGTGAGATAGGTAGTATGTCTGGTATGCTCAGCATACATGTCAAAAGCATTCAAAGAACGGCTGACCCCTATCTACGAATCGTCATGAGCCTTATATGGTAAAAGGATGTCTGTGATGGGATTCGGGTGCTTTCATTGACTGAACGTGTTGGGAGACTCTTCCATGTTTGGAGCCTTGATAGTTGAGGATAAAAGTGTAGGGTGTCCTTCGATTCGAGGCGTCTCAGGGGGTGAGAGTAGGCGTGTGGAGGTACTGATCTATTGACGTTCACCAATGCAACCTTAGTCTACACTTCTGAATACAAGCCATCGATCAGTGGCACAT
>CM074311.1:7342159-7557159 GCA_037194245.1 Opsariichthys bidens | reverse complement strand
CTCTGGGTATCCGTGTATAGTTGAAAGATACTCGTGTATGCAAACGTCAAGCTGCGCTGTGAATGCCAAAACATTGAAATGCATCTGACATAATTATACACTGTATACATTTTTACATAGCATGCAGTAGAGAGCAGTATGTGCAAAGCTCTGACAAGAAAGCGGAAAAACTTTAAAAATCAATTATAGTATAATAAATGCACCTTTTGTGAATAATAATAATACAAATAACACATTTTGTCAGAATGCATGGCTAGAAAAAAAAGGTTTAAATATGGCATATACGAGTAATAGCTAACTGGACTAAACCTTGACCGCTAACACCGCAATATTGGGCTGCGAATACAAAGTTCTGTCATGAAACTCTCGATGTGTAGGCTAATAGGTCCTTTAACTCCGCCAACTCGTAATCACATCATTAGCTATAGGACACAGATGATTGGTTCCTGCTGAGTTTACGTGCGCAATCTTCATATACATGAGTAACATTTGCTTAACAGAACAGCGCGCCTTCATTAACCCTCCACCTTCCCCAGCTCCACCTGTTTAGATCTGCTCTGGGTAATTCACGTAAACTATATTGTACAGCAGTAGCATGTCTTACTTCCTCACAGCAGCATGTCGTGAGTGTATTGGCAGTAGAAAGACCCGTACTTGCTCTAGAGCAGCAGCGTAGCAGATCTATTCCGCCAAGACCAAACATATCAACATTATCATATCCATTATTAGGGCTGCGTGATTTAGCGCGTTTAAATCGCACGCGATTTGGCAAAGGCTGCGATTATTTAATGCGCAGCTTGTCAGAGCTGTACGGCTCTGATCAGTAGCGAATACTTCATCTGAAAGACAGGGGGCGCTCTTGCTCAGAAACTCAAAATATGCCCTGCAGCAGAAGAAGATGACACCATATCGCTGTGGCTGAAAAAACAGAAGATTGAAACGCTTTGATTGATTAAACATGACTAATAAACACACGACTGCCTTATTCTGTGTAAGAAGCCACGACATCTCACAGAAGCTCAACTGTCGTTATGAAGTGAGTTCGGAGTAAAAACATGTTATTAAATGTTGGACAAGATATTAATAAATGCCTCTCATGTCTGGAAAGATGTTTGACACACTTTGCTTTTTCAAACGTACATTACAAGCCACTCAAACGCAGTGCTTTCAGATGGATCAGCATTTGGAGCCGTACTTCACTGACAAGCTGCGCACAAAAAACAATCGCAGCCTTCGCGATTTCATAATCGCACTAAGAATCGCGTTTAAGTCCAATGTTATTTTCCATACCGTAACACTCCCGAGAGTTATCACGACAGAACTATTTATTACCTTGTGAAAACGAAGTGCACTTTTATATACTTCCAAAAAGAGTATTTATTACAGAAATAATATACTATTACATGTTTATTAACTGAATGCAATATTTTCTGACAGTTGCATGTTAATTCATTTTAGTTTAAATGTATATGAAATACAATTCATTTTCTGAAGTACGACTTAAGTACATCCGCATTTATGGTAAACTAAAATGTGCTTTAATGTCATTTCTATTTAAACCTGTAGGTCAAATATATTTGTAATTACACATTTGTTAATATAACGTTGCAATTTAGTACATTTAAAATGTATTAACTTTAAAAGCAATACTGAATAACACACTGCTGTTAAAACCATAATCCGTAAATGAACGTTATGTTACGTTATTAAAGCAATGATTTCAAATCTTCTTTAAAGTTGTCATCATTACAAAGTTTGTTAAGAAACATAACTCTCATTAAGTGCACTTAAAGTGGCCTTTTATTTTATTAATATTATATATGCATGAACTTAAAGTATACAATTAAGCACACTTCTTTTTCACAAGGGTTGATGTTTATTGCGTATGCAATTGTAAAAATGGTAACAAAAAGATTATTTTTCTTTTTATGAGCATGTTTTTTTATTCACATTGTTTTTGCACACTTTATAACTCATGTGGGCATGTTTGTTATTGTCACTGCGGGTATAGTTAAAAGTCTTTCTGTCTTTCTGTGTGTGTGTGTGTGTGTTATATGTGGGAGTCTCTTCTAACAGCATTCCGTCTCACCTACAGCAGTGGACGAGACTGTGCATGCAGCTCTATTGCAGCCATAGCTGAGAACAGCCTGAGGCCAGAGAACATCCACTGCACTGAAATGCACTCGAGAATTTCCCACAGTACTTTAATCAAACCACCATCTAATCCAGTCATTCAGTTTCCTTATAGATTTGAGCAGATCTGCAGGATAAGCCTGCTCTAATGCCTATTTGTGTTTTTATTTGAACATTTCTGTAATTTGCACTTGGGAGATTTCATCAAAAGTTTTAATATTTTATACTCTGATACTATTTGTATTTCTCAATAAAGGAATACCAAATAACACAAATATCATCAAACGAAATTTAGCTTTGAAATCTGCATTTGCTTTAATATTGATCAAACTCATTTGATTCATTGTGATGAAAGTCAAGGACATCAAAGCAGCTCAAAGTGAATAATATCACATAATCAAAAGCAATGCATTCAAAGTTAAAACAGTTTTAAAGGTAAATTATGTCTTTTTAAATATTGCCATACGTTTTGTTTGCTGAGTTTAATGTGCAGTGACAATCTATAAGCGCACCACTGGATACTTTGCACATTCCTGTAATATAATATATTTGATTTATTTAATTATTTATTGGCAAGATACTACTTTTACATACTTTAAGGCTACTTTTGATTGGCCCACAAAATTTGTGTAGTTACACAATCTACCACCAGGAGTTAACTGCTGATGCCAACACAAACTCCCCTTGATAAAATGAACAAAAAAAGTCCCATAAACTTTGAAGGAAACCCTACACATCTCTGGCAACCACTTCGCAAGGCATCGCAAAAAGATGCTGACGACAAGTATATTGTCCGTCCACACCAGACACGATGCGGCCACACGACAAAATCAATAACGAATCAACTAGAGCATTTCATACTTCCAACAAAATGGATAAGTACATAATCAAGTAGATAAAAATCAAACATTGTCCAACTTACAATAGTGTACAGTCAGCTTATTGTTATGCAAACGATTCAAGATTATCCTGCTTATTATGTGGCTTCTTGCCACATTTATAAAAAATTTCACAAAATATAATCATTTGATCGATTTTATTACCGCAAGATGACTCGCAGTACCCGCTTGAGCGGTCTGTTATCAGTTATAGTGATTGTTGTTGTAGTAGTTGACCCTTTGATTGACAGGCGATCCGACCAATCATAACCCAGAATCCGCCATGTTGTCCGACAAAGCGGTCAGGGGAGTTAGTAGATTAACGTTGGTGAACTTGAATAATTGTGTGTCCTCACGTCTTTCCGCGCTTGAAACAACATTCCTTCTGATGTTCATTCATGTTTATTTGATGCTGTAAATGAACTAGTATGAAGAGATGATCGAGGAGCTACAGCGACACATTAAACACACACTAGACACTAGAAAAATTACAATATTTTAAATATGAAACTGTTTCATACGTTGTCAGTGTCCTCTTTACTCTTTACACTTTGTGAGAACATGATGTGTGGCATGAGAGCGAACATAGCAACAGTAACTAAAGGGGGCGGGGTTTTGCAAACGGTCAATTGTAGAATCAGAATTGAATATTGCAGGGAGCTGTGTAAAAATATGAATGAATGATGAATGTTTCTGCATAGACAAGTTTGTGGAAGGATTTCTAGTGCCAGGTTAAAAAAACAAAACAAAAAAACAAACGTAAAGCAGACAGTGAATCTACTTCAAATGTCACAACTAGCAAGACAATATGTCTAGATGAATATGTCTAGATTTTGCAGGCAAGGTCATTATGAGCATGTTGCATGTTGGTGGGGTTGGCTTGTCTCAACAGAAGGGAGGTCCGACAGAAAATGTTTGGGAACCACTGTATCCTATCAATCACGTTTTCTACAGAAAATGTACAACTAATTTCAGCTAATTCACAAAAATGGTACACTTCACCTTTAAATAAAATCAATGCCTTCATCTGTTTTATGTTACTGTGACCATGCCATTAACTTCAAGTTAAGCAGACCACAAGGAATGAAGCGGAAAAAACGTCCATGAATTGTAATAACCATGGGGTCTCCGCGTGTAGGACACATCCTAGAGACAAATGAGCCGTCCAGGTGGAGACAGAGTTACATGTCTTGTTAATTAATGTGTTCTGATTAGATCCATTAACGGCCACTGAGTAAACTAATCACCACGTAATGCATGGTGTCGTTTTGCTTAACTGCCCATTTCGTATTCTTCCCCGTCGTTGCAAATGTCATTATTTTTTAATAGACTCGTGAAAAATAATGTTGTGTCAGGAGTAAGGATTTTATTTTTGCTCATTGTAAGCATGTTTCACAGCCGATTGATTGTCACTGTCCATTACTGTGTGGACATGTGAGCGTACATGCAGATGAGTGGATCAGATGGCTCAATGTCTCGGCCTGACAAAGACAATAACATCAGAGGAATGGACATCAGATATTGAACTTAGCACAGTGCTGCGATGCATCGGTTGCATTTCTTTTCTGCCAGTCATGCATTACTGTGCGGCAGTGATTTTTTAAAATTTTATTATTTTTGGCTATTAATGCAATTGTATTTTTCTTTTAAAATATGATGTCACTGTGCATTCTAAACGAGCAGTGTCCCAACTGAAACGAAACCTCATAAGTGAGTTTAAAATGCTCTATGTAAGCAGAAACTGTGCATTTGACTCACAAATGATTCCGGTAATTTAATGTTAACATGTTGCTAAGTAGGGCTGGGTATGTTACTTTTAAAATGTATTTCACTACAGATTACAAAATACATGCTTTAAAAAGTCATTTGTAACGTATTTCGTTACATTACTCAAGTTTAGTAACTTAATCTAAATACTTTAGAATAGTTTGGAATACTAATAAGTGTGAAACAAACACAAAAAAGGTCATTGCAAGTTTTTATCTCACAATTCTGACTTTTTTCCCTCAGAATTGTGTGATATACAGTTACAATTGCGAGTATTAAAGTCAGAATTATGAGATATAAACTCACAATATTGAGAAAAGTCAAAATTATGAGATATAAACTCACATACTAAATTCACAATTGCAAGAAAAAAAGTCAGTATTGCAAGTTTATATCTCCCAATTCTGACTTTATAACTTGCAATTGTGAGTTTAAATCTTGCAATTCAGAGAAAAAGAATAGATATTTTGGTTTTCAGATATTTTGGTTTGAAAAAGCATTTTTTGAATAATCAGGCTCTGAGTTTTTAAGTACTCCTCGTAGGAGATTCGTGCAATCACCACCAAACTCGGTCAACATGAAACAAAGACACTGAAGATGTTAAATTGCGAACGATTATAAGATATCTTGAACAGGGATTAGTAATGAGTAAAGTAATGATAAAAAAGGGAGACTTGAAATGTCTCTTACATAAACATTGTTTGATTTAAATTAAAATAAGATTGTATGTTGCCGGGGTGACGGTGGTGCGGGGGTTGGGCCCGTCATCTCTGCTTGCAGCTATATTTACTTTTTTTTCTAAGTGTGCTGCCAAATGTGGTGAACAAATATAATTTTATGTAATTTCTATTGAAAGTTGTATGTCATGTATTTAAAGATATTTGTAATTACACATTCGTAATGATGAAGGCATAATTAAGTACATATTTAAAATACATTAAGTTTAAAATGTAATATAGACTAGATTTAAATATAATAACATAAATATAACAACACATGTATGACCACAGTTTAAAATCATTATCAAGTTATTTACATGTAGTATGTTAGTCAACACATCAAAATAAAGAATGACACGAGCATTAAAACATGATTTCAAATGTACTTAAAAGTCAACTCACTTTAAGTACTGTGCATTTAAATGGCATTTTATTTAATTTATATTATATTATGCAAAAAACAAATACGTTTACAATTTGAAGCACACTTCAAGAAATAAAAATAAAAAAAGACTGCAATTTTTGTATTTATAATCTGCATACATAGTAGATTTTACCTCAATTTTTATGAAGCAGTGGATGTATCTACAATTGTGTGGAGAAGGTATGTACAAAAAACAGCCTGCAAGATCTGATTTCTGTCAATGCCCCCTGGAGACAGTGACGACACACACACACACACACACAAGCATACTCATCCGCCCCTACAAATTAAGAATGGCACAACTCAGAAATAATGGGTTGCAGGCACTCAAAATTGTTTTCTGTAAATCTGTGGTAACATCAACAGGATACCTGATATCCAATTGCGGAGCGACTCTGTCAGTAATCACATTACGATTAATAACATTATGATGATTGATTCCAGTGAAACATATGTCCACTGTTAAACACAGCCTTTTATCATTTGTCTGCATGAAAGTTGCAGAACGGGATATCGCAGCCGCCCGGTTATCACTTATCTTCAATATGACACACAGAATACATCAAAAATATGGACATACGGCTCAGCAGAGATCAGATCTTCAGTATCATTTTCATCCATGGATACAGAAACCCATAATAGCCTTGGAAAAAAAATGGTAGACATCCCAGTTAACGTATCTGGGATCAATTTCTTCCTTTTTTTTTTTTTTTTTTTTGATCGCTGTATCAGATTTATATCTTATATATGCCTGTAATTCCCGAGTGTATACTTTGAAGTGTAAAATATGCCCTCAGCCACAACTTGGCGCTGAGTCCAATTGTCTGACTGCTTGGGTGAGTAATTCTCACCTGAAGTAAATTACGTAAGAAATGGAGTGAGTCGACAGTGTCTTTACATCCCTCACTGACCTCAGATAAGCCATTCCCTTGATTTCCGAAGAACCGTGTGATCACGATTGTGATTTACACTCAACTGAGTCAGTTTAATCTCAAAATATTATTTTTCCAGGTGATTTGAAGCAGGGGAAGACGTTCAGTTTTGACATTGGTAGGATCATTTTAAAATCAGTCAAACTATAAAGATGAAATCACGTGTCACATTTTACAGCTGGTCAATTGTTCTACATACACACATTTATTTTATATAGAGTAAAAATAATGGAACATAAATGATTAGCTGCAAGATACATCTGCAGTAGTTAGCAAAGCTAAACCTCTGGCAACGATATAGGATGTTGTGTGGTTGCCATGGCATTGCTATGCAGTTGCTAAGTTGTTCTGAGTAGTAACATTAATTTACAGTTCTGTCATGACAACTCAGAGTGTTTGGCATGGTAATGGATATGAGTATGTTGATATGTTTGGTCTTCACGGAATAGATTTGCTACGCTGCTGGTGGTGGTTATTGCTGCTTCGGTTGGTTATTGCTGCTGCTGCTGTTATTCTGCTGCTGCTGTTATTGCTGCTGCTGCTGCTGTTATTGCTGCTGCTGTTATTGCTGCTGCTGCTGTTATTCTGCTGCTGTTATTGCTGCTGCTGCTGCTGTTATTGCTGCTGCTGTTATTGCTGCTGCTGCTGTTATTCTGCTGCTGTTATTGCTGCTGCTGTTATTGCTGCTGCTGCTGTTATTGCTGCTGCTGTTATTATTGCTGCTGCTGTTATTGCTGCTGCTGCTGCTGTTATTGCTGCTGCTGTTATTCTGCTGCTGCTGTTATTGCTGCTGCTGTTATTGCTGCTGCTGCTGCTGTTGGTTATTGCTGCTGCTGCTATTGCTGCTGCTGCTGCTGTTATTGTTGCTGCTGCTGCTGTTATTACTGCTGCTGCTGTTATTACTGCTGCTGCTGTAATTGCTGCTGCTGCTGTTATTCTGCTGCTGTTATTGCTGCTGCTGCTGCTGTTATTGCTGCTGCTGTTATTGCTGCTGCTGCTGTTATTACTGCTGCTGCTGTTATTACTGCTGCTGCTGTAATTGCTGCTGCTGCTGTTATTCTGCTGCTGTTATTGCTGCTGCTGCTGCTGTTATTGCTGCTGCTGTTATTGCTGCTGCTGCTGTTATTGCTGCTGCTGTTATTATTGCTGCTGCTGCTGTTATTACTGCTGCTGTTATTCTGCTGCTGTTATTGCTGCTGCTGCTGTTATTACTGCTGCTGTTATTCTGCTGCTGTTATTGCTGCTGCTGTTGGTTATTGCTGCTGCTGCTATTGCTGCTGCTGCTGCTGTTATTGTTGCTGCTGCTGCTGTTATTACTGCTGCTGCTGTTATTACTGCTGCTGCTGTAATTGCTGCTGCTGCTGTTATTACTGCTGCTGTTATTCTGCTGCTGTTATTGCTGCTGCTGTTATTCTGCTGCTGTTATTATTGCTGCTGCTGCTGTTGGTTATTGCTGCTGCTGTTATTGCTGCTGCTGCTGCTGTTATTACTGCTGCTGCTGTTATTGCTGCTGCTGCTGCTGTTATTGTTGCTGCTGCTGCTGTTATTACTGCTGCTGCTGTTATTACTGCTGCTGCTGTAATTGCTGCTGCTGCTGTTATTACTGCTGCTGTTATTCTGCTGCTGTTATTGCTGCTGCTGTTATTCTGCTGCTGTTATTATTGCTGCTGCTGCTGTTATTGCTGCTGCTGCTGTTATTACTGCTGCTGCTGTTATTGCTGCTGCTGCTGCTGTTATTGTTGCTGCTGCTGCTGTTATTACTGCTGCTGCTGTTATTACTGCTGCTGCTGTTATTGCTGCTGCTGCTGTTATTCTGCTGCTGTTATTGCTTCTGCTGCTGCTGCTGTTATTCTGCTGCTGCTGTTATTGCTGCTGCTGTTGGTTATTGCTGCTGCTGCTGTTATTCTGCTGCTGTTATTGCTTCTGCTGCTGCTGCTGTTATTCTGCTGCTGCTGTTGGTTATTGCTGCTGCTGCTGCTGTTGGTTATTGCTGCTGCTGCTGTTATTCTGCTGCTGTTATTGCTCTGCTGCTGCTGCTGTTATTCTGCTGCTGCTGTTATTGCTGCTGCTGCTGCTGCTGCTGCTGTTGGTTATTGCTGCTGCTACTGTTATTATTGCTGCTGCGGCTGCTGCTGGTTATTGCTGCTGCTGTTATTATTGCTGCTGCTGCTGGTTATTGCTGCTGCTGTTATTATTGCTGCTGCTGCTGCTGTTGGTTATTGCTGCTGCTGTTATTATTGCTGCTGCTGCTGCTGCTGTTGGTTATTGCTGCTGCTGTTATTATTGCTGCTGCTGTTATTATTGCTGCTGCTGCTGCTGCTGTTGGTTATTGCTGCTGCTGTTATTATTGCTGCGGCTGCTGCTGGTTATTGCTGCTGCTGTTATTATTGCTGCTGCTGCTGGTTATTGCTGCTGCTGTTATTATTGCTGCTGCTGCTGCTGCTGTTGGTTATTGCTGCTGCTGTTATTATTGCTGCTGCTGTTATTATTGCTGCTGCTGCTGCTGCTGTTGGTTATTGCTGCTGCTGTTATTATTGCTGCTGCTGCTGCTGGTTATTGCTGCTGCTGTTATTATTGCTGCTGCTGCTGCTGTTGGTTATTGCTGCTGCTGTTATTATTGCTGCTGCTGGTTATTGCTGCTGCTGTTATTATTGCTGCTGCTGCTGCTGTTGGTTATTGCTGCTGCTGTTATTATTGCTGCTGCTGCTGCTGTTATTATTGCTGCTGCTGCTGGTTATTGCTGCTGCTGTTATTATTGCTGCTGCTGCTGCTGTTGGTTTTACCTCTATAAAGCCATTTTAACCTAATTAAATGTATGCATCATATTTTGTGCCAAATGATCAAATTTAATCAATACTTTTAATTAAAATAATAATACAAAATAGGGCTGTTATCAAATCAAATGAAATAAGTATCAACAAAATTCATCTTTGCACCGCAGAGGAAACACAGAAGCTGCGTCTGAAGTGGCATTATTTACACAGACCGTTTAATGCAGCTCTGAGGTGACAAATGCATTTAACCTGCAGTTACAAACGCATAAATAACGTTTTGATGTTTTAAAACATTGAATATTGATATTTAAAAGGATTTAAAAAATAAAAAATATACTTTAAACATGAAATTAAAACCGCCAGTATGTGACAGCAAGTCACTATAATTGAGTGAGTCATTTAATTATTCATTCAAATGATTCGTTCATTCAGTAAAAAAATACTTCTGTGTGTTGCCGGTGCATCCCTATTTGTCAAGATGTTCTGAGTGGTCGGTAACACACTGCGAATACTGTTACTAGTGTGTTTTAGTTGGCTGCTAGGTGTTTCTTTACTCTCAGGCTCATTTACTGTATGCATGATTCATGTTTTTACCTATACAGAGATTATGAGAAACAAGAACGTGAACCCTACAGGGGTACAAGCGTTGACGGAGATGTGTTCTGCAGTGCATCTGTGAGATAAATACCTCCCTGGCACCAAAATGACTTGCTCTTGATTTATTTTGCTTCCCTTTTTTCAAGGCAATCCAATAGACAACGCTCATAGCTAAGAGGGGTGTTGTGGATAAACAAAAAGACGTGCCCTCTTTTATTAGTGAGACACAGCAGCAGTCAATAAAGCTAAGATGTTTTGACTGGAGGACGGATCTTCATACACATGTTGTCTCAAAGCAGAAGCCTTTTATGTAGCTGTCAGAGGGGAACTGCACAATGCTGCTAAGGGGATTACAGCACACAAAGCATGAAAACAAGAAAAATGGTATGTGTATATGCATTGTAAACAATGCCCTTTGGTTTTATACCTCTATTGGGACATTATTATAACTATTTAGGGGGGTAACTGGTAGTAGAAGTGGGGACATTGGTCATATGTCCATACAAATGGTAGTTTGGTCTTTTGAATGGCAGGTGACCTTCAGCTCTCAGTATAAACACAACTTGTACAGACACAATAGAGACAGAATGTGTTTAAAAGTTTTATTTGTACACTGCTTCTGTTTCATGGTCAACATCAACTAAAGATGATTGGCAGTCACTTGCTCTGCCACTATGTTTTCATCTTTCAACTATTCTTTTTTTTTTATTCCCAGGGTAAAAGAACGAATTATAAATGAAGGAATTCTTGCTTCGTTAAATATTTGTGCTGAACCAAACTTTTCTGAGACTCAAATGAATCACAAGCAGACAGAATTCCTGCGTTTCTCATTACACTGAAAAAAAAAACCATCGGTGTATAAACAATGTTTACTCAGATATTGCTAGTAAATTTCACAAGCAATTTAAAAGAAATGCCAAGTAACATGCTTAATTAAACAGCTTTTGTAAGAAGAAAACCTGAAATAGTATTATCTTGTAAAGCATACTCCAATAATCTTTATTTTATTTACAGCTTCGAAAAAATACAGTATAGTATCATTGTGCCAATTTATGTAAGAATGGTTTTGCAAATGAGAAAATAAATTAATTCCGTGACGTTTAGCTGTTATGCATAGTTTGAAAACAATTTGCAAGACCATTTTACCAACGATATACACAATCACCCCCAAAACTTCTACTAAATGTCGGGAACTCGCATAAAACTCTGTTAGGCCTCCAGTGTAAAGCAAATTTTGGACAAAAACAACACAGGAGATGCCGTACCACAACCTGTACACAAGTCCGCAATTGGATGATGCCGGTGGCCTATTCTACAGTTCCTTCATTGTTCTTGCACAGTAATTCCAAACACACCTGCAATCTTTTCCTTCCTGCATCACAATTCCCACAGTTCAACACTGAAGAGTTTGAAAGGCAGGGCACAATGATGTAATTACTTTTCCAGGTTCCCAGGATGGCCTGAAAGGAAGGAAAACACAGCACCGTGGCGAAAGAGGAAAGCCTTGCTCCAAGCCCTTAAAAGCAGAGGTCTTGACGGCAAGGTTTCAGGATTGCTTTTATGTATTATGTAATGTGGCACCAACTTATAACAACAAAATACCTTCTAAAGTAGTCTTAGGTGTTTTTAGATCCGTTTTTCTGTCAAAAGTGCAACCAAGCAAATAATCGCCAACAATACCAATGTGGTG
The DNA here is from genome assembly GCA_037194245.1 of Opsariichthys bidens. NCBI lineage: Eukaryota > Metazoa > Chordata > Actinopteri > Cypriniformes > Xenocyprididae > Opsariichthys > Opsariichthys bidens. Next base: position 7,545,245 of record CM074311.1, on the reverse strand, counting down.
GTTTAGTCTACCCCTTTAAATGTGTGATTGTGGTTTCCCAGACATGAAACCTATCATATGTCCTAACTCCCACTCCACTTCAAAAGCCAAAGCAATGCATAAACAGCCCTTTAAAAGCCAACCCCAGATCTTGTAACTTCCTTTGTTTTACTGTAGTGGGTTTCCTGTACTACTGTTATGTCAGTGGGAAAGTTTCCTAATATGTGTCCTAGGAAGCCACAAAATGTTTGAGATTGCTTTTCCAAGCCCTTTTTTATTTTTACCTCACTTTGTCAAGAGCTGAGTGGTGACCAATGCTCTCAAGGCAAAAGTGCTCTCATCTGAAGTTGACATGGTGAAGTATGTCAAATGGACTCTTTGTCTCCATTCCCCTCAAGTGGACCTCTAAAAATGTCCGTCATTAGTATTCATCGCCCACAGATCTAACTCTGCTGAAATAGACCATGAAAATCCCACAGGGCTGATGGACTGCTAATGTAGGCCTCTAGAGACCCTGTTAACTCACTGAACTACAAACATGTTAATTCAGAATCATCTCTGATATATACTACAAAACGATTTTCCTTCTGAAACAAACAGTTTGCACTGATTTGAACCTTAAGGGTGTGTTCACACTTGGTTTGGTTCGATTAAAATGAACTCTAGTGCGATTGCCGTGTTAGCGCGGTTCATTTAGACAAGTGTGAACGCTGCCATCCGAACCCTGGTCCGCACCAAACAAGTGGTCTAAAAATATGGGTCTCCGTCCGCTTTAAAATAAACTCTGGTGCGATTCGAATGAAATATGAACGCAACATGAACGTTCACCACCAAAGCCATGTAAATGGAGTAAAAACAGGACATGATGTCACAAGATGTGTGTAACGAGCAGGGCAGGCGAGAGGCCGGTGACGCGAGTGATAATGAGCGTCACCTGCGCGCTGCACCGGTCTCGTATCTCTCACGGAGGAGCTCCGGAAGCATAAAAGAGGAGCGACTACAGCGAAGGACGAGAGAGGACCAGGCCTGGATTTTATATTGTTTTACTTTCGTTTTATTGTTTGTTTATTTATTTGATTAAAGTTACGTGGAATGTTCCCGCTTCCTTCCTTCCATTGAACCCCGTTACAATGTGACCTTAAAAAGGACAGAATGCTCAAGCATACCTGTTTTTTTCTCGTCGTAGTCTCGATGTCGCCCATCACAGTTCGGTACATTCATCAGGACCACGTTTCCTTGCAGCAGATCTTCATTTGTGTGTGTGATAGAGAAATCCCTGCCTCTGTTTTGACTCCTTTATTCAAGTTCTCAGCTGGTCAAAATACCATCATATGTAGCGACGGCATGCACATACAACAAGCCCAGCACACAGCATTTTTTTGGATGAGCGGTAAGTTCCGTTGTGTATTATGTGTCATAAAATCCAACCAATCAGGTTGTGAATCACTATGACTTTAGGCGCGGTGTCTTTAGGTTCGGTGTTAAAAATGTAAATGTGAAAGCCAAGCGAACCAGGGCTAAATGTTTATCTATTGTTTTTGGTCCAGACCGAACAAACCAAGCAAGCCGAACTACAAAAAAAGTACAAACACACCCTAAAAGAGTTCGTTTTAACTTGTCTTAAATGTTGGTCTTGCACAAACTGGTAATTGTAGCTAGACCAGCATTACCAGTGTAGCCATGCTTAGTAACCAGCGATTAATTGTCTAAAGCATACTTTATACTGGCCATTTTGAACCAGTTTGGGTCAAGGCATATATATGGCAATTTACTCAACAAATTATATCAATTAGGTATAATAACATCAACCGTTTTATCTACATCATAAACCGATTATAAAGAATAGACATATTAAGAACAAAAACGCTCAAACTCAAAGTAAATTAGTTTCGATTTACCTTATTTCTTCATCTTTTGTCTGTGGTGCTTTAGTGTCTGGTTTCATGAATCAATCACTGGAGAGTTCTCTGACAGTCAGCACATTAGTTGTCAAAGCATTAACGCTCAGAAACCAGAAACCTAGACCGTAATGAAGCCTGAAGCTCAACGTCATGCTTCTGCTGGAGCAATATAACTCGATTTTTACATTTTCTAAAGAAAATGTGAGAAGTGTTTGTCTGTGAGGGACTACTAAGCACTTTTCTGAGATCTTACAGCGGTTGCCAAGGTCTTCTGAAAGTTGTTACTCCGTTGCTACGCAGTTGCTGGTGTGTTTCCTATCATTTTAGATGATCGCTTACTGTTTTCCAAGGGTCTTTTCATTCCATCATCTGCAAGGTGAAATTCTGATATCGTCAAGAAGTGATATTAAGTTTCCCTAAGAGTTTTTTGCTTCATTCCAAAAATGAAAATTCTGTAATCATTTAATCACACTCATCTCATTCCAGACTTTTATGACTTTTACACAAAATTAAAAATAGACTTTTAAGGAAAGTTTTTACCTTCTATTTTATCGAAATCATGAAAGTCAACGTAATGAAAGTTCCAAAACTTCTGAGCTCAGATGTATAGAATGAACGTAATGCATCTGGCTTTCGATTATGTTCAAATTAAATCAAAACATTAATTAGCAAATGCATGCACAGAATAATACACCAGGGGTTTTTGTGTTCTTGTAATAGTAACTAACAAGGTTACACTTCATTTCGATGGTCCACTTTAGACATTCTACTAACTATAAATAACGTAGGTCTGGTTTCACAGACAGGGTTTAGATTAAGCTAAGATTAGGCCTTGGTTTAATTGGGATATTTAAAGGATTACTTCACTTTAAAATTAAAATTACCCAAAGATTTACTCAGCCTCAAGTCATCTTAGGTGTTCATGACTTTCTTCTTTCAGATGAACAGGTATGTTAATAAACTTTAAACAGCGAGAGCGTTGCACTTTTTTTGTAAGTTAAACACGGAAGGCGGCCTGGCAGAAGATAGTTACTTTACTTTATAAACTGTTAAATCTGGATATTTTTCTTACACAAACAGGCTTTTAATAACCCCTGGAGCCATTATGATGGATTGTAGCACTTTCTTGAGCTTCATACCCGTTGTTTCCCGTTCACTGCCATTATAAAGTTAGGACGCCTCAGGATATTTATTAATATAACTCTGATTGTGTTCATCAGGAAGAAGACAGCCATATACACCTAGGATGGCTTGAGAGTGAGTAAATCTTGGGGTAATTTTCATTTTAAAGGGAAGTAATCCTTTAAGTAGCTTTTCTAAACCAGGCTTAAGCCTTGTCTGTGAAACCGGGCATTAAAGTATTATTAGACTGTTAGGTTAGGGTTAGTAAAATAAGTAGTTGCAAAGTTACTTATAGTTAGTTGAATGTCTGTTGGGGAGCATCAAAATAAAGTGTTAAAACTAAAGACTAAAGCCTAAGCAGACAGTCTAATAATACTCTAATGACTGCTGGTTTACATGAAGTTGCCAATTTACCTATAGTTAAGAGAATGTCTAAAGTGGATTATGAAAATAAGTTTCCATTTACAAATATACACATATATCTAGTGTTTTCCCTCAAGTGAATCAAAGAAAAAAACATGCCGTCATCTAGAAAGTTCCTTTGGTTTCTCACCTCGCTTTGGCTTTCACACCTAACTAAAGTCATGTTCTCACTCTCAGCAGGGGTCAGAGAGGCCTGGCGGTCTCATTGATTTCATTTATTTTGAGGCTGAAAATCGTTTGCATGATCTTTTGGACCGCTTCCATCCCATATGCTGTTTAAGACAGCGATTTTCCCACTGTGGAAGCTCTGCAGACTATATGCAGCTTGGAAGGAGTATTACATTACTGCAAGACTGTAATATTGTCATGCCATATTGTGTTCTACAAAACTAACAGAGGTAGAATGGCTTGTCACATAAAACCAGCCCTATATTTGGAAATATTGAGGAAACTTATCTGCAAAATGCTGTATCAGTTTATGCTGTGTCTACTTGGTACAATAAACATGAGGTTTCTGCAGAGGAATAGTCACAACAGCAATCCAGTGTCCTGCCGAAAGTCACCACGAAATCAAAATCGACGGTTCTTAATTTTATGGAATATTTCAGTAGTTATTATATACCAATCCGTGCATATCATGGATTATCATTTATGCATGTGCCTTCTTTAATCAAAATAACTTCTCTCCCTCTTGCAGCGGCATCTCTTCTCTGATGACGTGTTTACTGGCGTGAGGGCGGGGCAAACTGTCACTCACATGGAATCCACCAATAGCAAAGCACAATGCCCCAATCAATTCCCCATGGACAAAATCAAGTCCCAAGCCATATTTCTTCTTGTTTCACTTAGATGAATGTCACAATAGGGAAGAAAAGACTTCTGTTTCATACTGACTTTAAACTTTTCCACCTGTTCTTAAAAGTTGCTTCAGAGTCGGTGGAAATTATTACATTTTAGATGAGAGATTAGCGGAACCTGATTTCACCAAGTGCAACATGTTCAATATCTTTGTTGATCCCGGAACAACTTTCCAATCAGCCAATGGGATTGGACGGACAAGTCTACTGTTTATGTCAAGTTTGGGCTTAAAACCAGGTTTGGAGCTTCGACATCAGTGTTATTCGCCTATGATTTCCCTCTGATTTCAAGGATAATTTATGGGAAAGGGATACGGTTAAGAATAAATTTTCAGACAGGAATGTTGTTCCAGGATCGACAAAATATGTTACACGTCTATCTCAGTATGTGCGAGACATTACAAACTTTGGTAACCCTTAATTTTACAGTGTCATTGTTACATATCTTACATACCGTTACTATAGTAATAACTATAATTCATGCATAATTACATGCAACTAACCCTAAACCAAACCCTAATCCAAACCTATAGTATGTACATGTAGTTACTTAATGTTACTCAGTACTTAAAAGTATAATTACAGTGTAACAAAGACACCTTAAAATAAAGTGTAACCCAAACGTTGTATTTCATTGTAATAACATGGTGCAATGAATGCACAATATGACCAGGGAAGTGCATTAAGAGTGTAAATACAGTACGTTTTGAATGTATATACAGTGATAGGTCGCCACTTTCCTTAATAAAACCGCATATAATCCTAAAACCGCACTCAGAAAGCAGACTTCACAAGAGAATACTTCTTCATCTAAAACCGGTCTTAAATGTCCAATTAAGGAGCTGAGAGCTGTCCAAGCAGAGAAAAACAGCCTTGTATCGGCTGTGGAAGATCAAGAGGCAAATCCCAGGCCAACAGCTTCCGTGTAATGGCATATTAGGCATTCCCCCAAAACAGACTTGCTTATAAAAAGACCTGAAAATAATTTGACATGAGTGGTCGCACTGTTCTTCATTTCCGTTTTCTGAGTGCTCTTTTTGTGCGAGGGGCTATTAGGGTTTAATTGTGAGTGCCCTGGGATAAACCGAAGAAGAATGCAAGTGCTGTCCAAACAGCGGCCTCTGCCAGATGCAATGGACCCAGACTGCAGGAGAGACCGAGGGCCAGTGCTTGGCACCAGTCCATCATTTTCTCTCTGTTCTTCCTATATATATATATATATATATATATATATATATATATATATATATATATATATATATATATATAGATAGATAGATAGATAGATAGATAGATAGATAGATAGATAGATAGATAGATAGATATACACACACATTTAAAAAAAAAAAAATTAAAAGGCACATACTTAAGAGTCTATGTCTGGATCATTATTGCAGTGATTATTATGTTTAATGTTTGGAAATGGTTCTTTAACCCTAAAAGATGTGTAAAAAAAAAAAAAAAAGGAGTGTGTAGCTTTTCATGTCTTAAAAACCATCATGTGAGGGAAAAAAAAAAAATGCTCCAGAGAGCATGAAGCATGAGCCGTTTCCAAACATAAAACATGCTTGTATAAAAACATACACTTGGCTGTGTATATACAGTACTGTGCAAAAGTTTTAGGCAGGTGTGAAAAAATGCTGTAAAGTAAGAATGCTTTCAAAAATAGACATGTTAATAGTTTATATTTATCAATTAACAAAATGCAAAGTGAGTGAACAGAAGAAAAATCTACATCAAATCAATATTTGGTGTGACCACCCTTTGCCTTCAAAACAGCATCAATTCTTCTAGGTACACTTGCACACAGTTTTTGAAGGAACTCGGCAGGTAGGTTGGCCCAAACATCTTGGAGAACTAACCACAGTTCCTCTGTGGATTTAGGCAGCCTCAGTTGCTTCTCTCTCTTCATGTAATCCCAGACAGACTCGATGATGTTGAGATCAGGGCTCTGTGGGGGCCATACCATCACTTCCAGGACTCCTTGTTCTTCTTTACACTGAAGATAGTTCTTAATGACTTTCGCTGTATGTTTGGGGTCGTTGTCATGCTGCAGAATAAATTTGGGGCCAATCAGATGCCTCCCTGATGGTATTGCATGATGGATAAGTATCTGCCTGTACTTCTCAGCATTGAGGATACCATTAATTCTGACCAAATCCCCAACTCCATTTGCAGAAATGCAGCCCCAAACTTGCAAGGAACCTCCACCATGCTTCACTGTTGCCTGCAGACACTCATTCGTGTACCGCTCTCCAGCCCTTCGGCGAACAAACTGCCTTCTGCTACAGCCAAATATTTCAAATTTTGACTCATCAGTCCAGAGCACCTGCTGCCATTTTTCTGCACCCCAGTTCCTGTGTTTTCGTGCATAGTTGAGTCGCTTGGCCTTGTTTCCACGTCGGAGGTATGGCTTTTTGGCCGCAAGTCTTCCATGAAGGCCACTTCTGACCAGACTTCTCCGGACAGTAGATGGGTGTACCAGGGTCCCACTGTTTTCTGCCAATTGTGAGCTAATGGCACTGCTCGACATCTTCCGATTGCGAAGGGAAGTAAGCATGATGTGTCTTTCATCTGCTGCAGTAAGTTTCCTTGGCCGACCACTGCGTCTACGGTCCTCAACGTTGCCTGTTTCTTTGTGCTTCTTCAAAAGAGCTTGGACAGCACATCTGGAAACCCCTGTCTGCCTTGAAATTTCTGCCTGGGAGAGACCTTGCTGATGCAGTATAACTACCTTGTGTCTTGTTGCTGTGCTCAGTCTTGCCATGGTGTATGACTTTTGACAGTAAACTGTCTTCAGCAACCTCACCTTGTTAGCTGAGTTTGGCTGTTCCTCACCCAGTTTTATTCCTCCTACACAGCTGTTTCTGTTTCAGTTAATGAATGTGTTTCAACCTACATATTGAATTGATGATCATTAGCACCTGTTTGGTATAATTGTTTAATCATACACCTAACTATATGCCTACAAAATCCCTGACTTTGTGCAAGTGTACCTTGAAGAATTGATGCTGTTTTGAAGGTAAAGGGTGGTCACACCAAATATGGATTTGATTTAGATTTTTCTTCTGTTCACTCACTTTGCATTTTGTTAATTGATAAATATAATCTATTACCAAGTTTATTTTTGAAAGCATTCTTACTTTACAGCATTTTTTCACACCTGCCTAAAACTTTTGCACAGTACTGTATATTTGCAATATCACATGATATATGGCTGTATATCAGCACGGCGGTAGGTAATCACAGTTTGCTAATATACGGCCATATCGCACGGCTATGAGTGTGATATTGCGTTTATACAACGGCACGAGTGTGTAAATAAATAAGAACAACAACGGAGTGTCATTAAAAACCCTCTTTTGTGAGGAACTACTTCATCTACTTCCTTCCTTCCTTCCTTCAGTACTAAATAAAAATAACAAAAAAATGTATGATCCCTCTTAAAAGTACTAAAATATTGAAACTTAACTCCGCTTTTTCAGACTGTCAGAGTCAGAGAATCACCAATCGCTGTTTAAATGACATTAAAACTCAGAGTAATCACTTTGGTAATCTAAAAACACTTTTCAGATGTAACTGTAATCTGATTACCACCCATTTAAAATGAAATAAAGTTACTCAAATTTTGTATTTTAAATACGTAACTAAGTTGTATTGCATTACTCCCCAACCCTGATAATAAGACCGAGGACTGCCTATTTGATTTACCCAAAATGAATTATAGCTCATGTTTAAACACTATCTAGATTAGAGCAAGCAGCAACTTCTCAAAGAACTGGTCGAGATGAAGCTGTTCTCTGTGGGTACATGAGCACTGAACGGTCACTGGAGCTCGTATCTCCGAAAGTGTTTTTCAAATAGGCACTATGTTATATCTGAGGTCTAAACAACTATATTCTCTCCTAAAAAAACATTTAAAACTAGTGGGTTCGCTCGTCCGCCATGACACTTGCTGTGGTACTGGTAGAATATCACATGGCTGGAAAGCCAATCAGATTCAAGAACCATTATATATATATATATATATATATAGGTTTCTAACATCAACAGATTTATTAACATATGTTCCAGGTAACGGGTAACAGGCGACATCACAGTGTGCACAAGCACAGACAATAACCGGCAGGGGAATGAACAGAACAGGGAGAATATATACACAGGATAAGGGAAGTAATAAGACACAGGTGGAGGAAGGTGAACACTTAGGGACTAATGAGGACAGGTGTAGACGTAACTTGATTAAACATAAGACTAGACTGAACTAATATATATATATATATATGTATGTATAAATAGTTCACCTTGCTGTTTGAATTCTTACAGATTCTGGAAACATTCCTCAGAGATTTCTGTCCATGTTGACATTATAGCATCACACAGTTGCTGCAGATTTGCTGCACATCCCAAAGCTGCTCTATTGGATTGAGATCTGGTGAGTCAGTTTGAGTATTATGAACTCATTGACATGTTCAAGAAACCAGTTTGAAAGTTTGAAACCAGTGTCATCCTGCTGGAAGTAGCCATCAGAAGAAGGTACACTGTGGTCATAAAGGAATGGACAGGGTCAGCAACAATACTCACGAATGTTGTGGCGATTAAACGATGCTTAGTTGGTACTGGGAGGCCAAAAGTGCGCCAAGAAAATATCCTTCACACAATTACACCACCGGGATGGATCCGTGCTTTCATGCTGTTTATGCCAAATTCTGACCATCTGAATGACGTAGCAAAAAGTTGTGTCGTTTGCATCACTGGATGTTATTTTTTCCATTTCCATCATAAAACATTCGACTTGTATTAAATGTTTCGTTCTTTACATCTTCCCTCACTCTCTTTCAAAGTTAAACTGACACATCAAGCTGAAAGTCATTCACTGTTTCCCTGAACAGTAAACCCCGCCTACTTTGATTTGATTGGCCACCTCAATAATTTTGCCGCTAAAAATGTAACGACTTTTTTTGTCATCCTACATACAGAGCGCTGCATAATGAGTGCAGAGTTTCAAATATTGGCGGGACAGTTTAGCCATTTCTAATTATTGGGGAGGGGGGGGGGGGGAGTAGTGACATGGCAATTTGTCACTTTATGCAAAAACTTTTATGTAACATGTAAGTATACAATGGTTCACCAAATTTTCAGTTTACTTTGCTTTTGGCATTTAGAACCTCTCATGCACTTTATAAGAATTCTTGTATTATTCAACATATTGGAGCTACAATGTTTCACAAATGACTTTTTATCAGAGCAGTCAACCTCTTATTAACACACAGCCTCTCATGGCTAATTGATTTCATGGTCCATCATTCCCTCTCTTGCTTTACTCATAATCACTTTTCCTTGTTCTGTCAAATTTTGGACAATAGCAACGCGGTGAGTTTCTATAAATATTTCATTGTTCGCAGCGAGATGAAACCCTCCCTTTGACAGTTATTTGTAATGACATCTGAATGCATTGGCAAAAAATATACAGACAGATGTTCGGCATGAAATATTGATTCTATAAATCGTAACCTGGTTTTCTTGTGCACTACACCAGCCTGCACCAAGTTGTCCATTATTAATGATGAATGCAGTTTTGTGTGTTACTTTTGATTTGTTATATAGCTGCTCCGACTTTTTCCGTGAGCGTTCGTGATGAATGCGAGGCCTGTGAAACAGCAAACTCAGGGCTCTTCTGAAGGATGAATAGGTGAAATCTGTCTATATCTGGCCCTTCAAAGGGAAATGGTTCTTGCTGTAAAGATATGCAGGCATGGAGATGTCTGCGGCGAGCCTGCCAACGCTGTCTCAGCTTTGAGACCGCCAGGTTCCTCCCACCGCTCTGACACAAATAAAAGGGAATAATATGCCCTCTGTGCATGAGCAGCATATTAATTCAGACAAAAGTGCCCTTTATCTCGAACTGTTTCAACCGGGGAGCGAGAGAGCGCGAGATTCCGGGCTTCACACTCTTTTGGGAATGTCAAAACATGCCATTTTCCCAAACAATTTGATAGTAGCCGGTAGTGTCCGAAATGAGCTTTTTAATTAAGTGTCCATGGAATTATTTTCTCAGGAACATGTTATGAAGCACAGACTCCATTCATGTACGTTTTCATTTCATTTGAAATAAAAACCCTGGTTTTTAACAATTATTTAAATGATTGGCTTGTCACTATGTTAAATTATGCAGCTCTTTTATAACTTAACAGCAGATTTTAGAAGACGTTGGAAACCTCTAATGTTCACTAAAGCTGCATTTATTTGATAAAAAGTAAAATATTGTGAAATATTTTTACAATTTAAAAGGACCGGTTTGCATTCGAATAGATTTTAAAGTATAATTTATGATCAAAGCTGAATTTTCAGCATCATTACTGACATTTCAGTGTCACATGATCCTTCATTCTAATATGCTGATCCGATGCTTCGGAAGCATGTATGATTATTATCAGTGTTGAAAATATCTGGGGTATTTTTACCTCGAATCCTGGTGATGGAAAGCAGAAACGTTGAGGTTTGTTTTACTCTCGGTCGAGTTGCTCGAGTTTGATTCCAAATTAAAACACAATCATTTAGATACTCGGGTTTTGATAATATTTTGTCCACGGTTCTGCGTGCTGCAATGTGCGCCCGCTTCCATGGTTTAATGATGGTGGGAAAAGCATTGAGGATGGCGATGGGCTTAATTGGCATGCAGGGAAAGTAAATGTTCTCACTCTGTTGATCAGACGAGCAGCGGGGCATGACAGGCATACAGTATCTCATAGACTTCATTAGAGCCTCGGCCTGAGCCATGGGGGTGCAGAGGAAGACGGGGGGTTGCGGGTACTACAGAGTCTATGCTAAGCAGTCTGGCACAAGTGCTTGTGATTCCATATCTGAGCAACCACAACAAAACCAGACAGGAAACACAGACACTGCCACAGTCAGACGGATTATTATTGGAATCCAATATGCGGTTCTTTCTTCAGCTGTTTTGGTTATGTGGACCTTTAAAATACGAGCTCTCTTGAAACATATTTCCACAATGTAGTTAAACAGAGAATTTATAAACATCACAGGAGAATTCTGTCATTTGTTTCAGTTTGTATCACTTCCACCACATCTCAACTTGTGAAAGTGTTCGCTTATTTGTTTCGAACGTTTACTTTACTTCAAATTCTTTTCATTTTTCATCATTTAGCAGATGCTTTTATCTAAAGCGACTTACAAGGGGAGCAATTAGGGGTCAGGTGTCTCGCTCAAGGGTACTTTAGTCATGGTATCGAAGGTGGAGAGAGTGCTGTTCATTCACAATCCCCCCTTTCGATTCCTGCCAGCGTAGGATTCGAACCAGCAACCTTCAAGTTACAAGCCCGACTCCATCACCACTAGGCCACGACCACACCAAAAATTCTATAAGCATTTTTTTGTTTTTTAAATGCGTGCAGATAATGTGATAAAGAAATAAAATTCCACTTAAAGGATTACTTCTTGATCATTTACTCACCCCAATGTCATCCAAGATGTTCATGTCTTTATTTTCTTCATTGGATATTAAATGATGATTTTTGAGGAAAACATTCCAGGAATTTTCTCCGTATAATGGACTTCACTGGGGTTCAACGGGTTGAAGGTCCAAATGTCAGTTTCAGCGCAGCTTCAAAGACTCTACATGATCCAGACGAGGAATAAGAGTCGGACCTAGAGAAACAATTTTCTAATATACATGTAATATATATATAAATAATAAATCTATACATAAATGTCATTTGAAATGGTGCAGAAAATCAACCCCTTGGGAGATCAAAGTATCCAAATCTGAAGAAACATACATATATGATTAATAAACTCTTAAGGTGCACACAGACTTTTGTAGAGTCAAGATCTACAATGAAGACAAATTTGTTTAAGTGTATTTTGAAGAAATGCACATCTATCTCCTGTTGAACAGGACATTTTTGGCTTCTGCCTTCTTAATTTAACAAATGTGACTTTTATTCAACATGGATCATTAATTCTGAATGCTTTCAGGGGGCTTTTAAGCATACAGAGATTGAAATGAATAACATAAACAACTCTCACTCAGTCCAAATATGCTTTTTCAAACAGTTACGCACTCATTGCCCTCTCACTCAGGGGAAATTTGCAACTCTTTCAGTCATGTTGACAGTTTTTTGTGTCTGGCCCAAAGTATTCACAACACCTCATGTTCAGTCACCCCCCCCCCCCCCCCCCCACCACCACCACCACCCCCACCACCCCCGTGTCAAATCCTCCCCGCTTCCAGTAGAAGGGAGCTGATCTTCAGCTTGGTCAGCGCTTGCTGAGCTGGTGCTGCTTTGGCTGAGCTGTAGGGAGATGGATGCACTGATCACAGGCCTAATTATGCTGAACCATCACCAGACTGACCTCACTGAGTGGGCAAATCACCTCTCCAAATAGCAGAAGCGGCCAGGGAATTCAGCTACTATCTCTTTAGTGGCATAAATAATGGTACTGAACATGAAAATGAGAGGTGTAGTCAAGAGACAGTCAGAGCCTTGCAGGACTGCAAATATTGTGATTTCAGATGGGTCAGTCGGTTTTAAAAGAGGATAAATTAAAGTTGCAGTGTGGAGTACTGGTGAAGATCATTCAGATCATTCATATAGTTTTATGAGGGTGTTCTGGGTGGTTGCTTACTGGCAAGACATGGATTTCATTTAATGTGTATATGATATTACATATTTTTTTATCCATCCATCCATCCTTCAATTCCTGCCGTTGCGGGTTCGATTCCCACACCGGCAGGAATTGTGAATAAACAACACTCTCTCCACCTTCGATACCACGACTAAAGTGCCCTTGAGCAAGACACCTGACCCCTGATTGCTCCCCGGGCGCTGTCGCAATAGCTGCCCACTGCTCCGGGTGTGTGTTCACTGTGTGTGTGTGTGTGTTCACTACTCACCGCTGTGTGTGTGCACTTGAGATGGGTTAAATGCAGAGCACCAATTTCGAGTATGGGTCACCATACTTGACAATACGTCACGACTTTCACTTTCACTTTCATCCATCCATCCATCCGTTCATTTATCACCCACCCACACAACCATCCACCCACCCATCCGTCTATCCATCAATCTACTCACCCACCCACTTACCCATCTACTCAGCCACAGACCCATCCATCCATCCATCCACCCATCCATCCACCCACCCACCCATCCATCCATCCATCCATCCACTCACCCACACACCTATCCATCCATCAATCCGTCCATCCATCCATCCATCCATCCACTCACCCACCCACTTACCCATCTACCCAGCCACAGACCCATCCATCCATCCATCCATCCATCCATCCATCCATCCATCCATCCATCCATCAGTCCGTTCATTTATCACCCACCCACCCACACAACCATCCACCCACCCATCCGTCCATCCATCAATCGACTCACCCACCCACTTACCCATCTACTCAGCCACAGACCCATCCACCCACCCATCCATCCATCCATCCACCCACCCATCCATCCATCCATCCATCCATCCATCCACTCACCCACACACCTATCCATCCATCCATCCATCCATCCATCCATCCATCCATCCATCCATCAGTCCGTTCATTTATCACCCACCCACCCACACAACCATCCACCCACCCATCCGTCCATCCATCAATCGACTCACCCACCCACTTACCCATCTACTCAGCCACAGACCCATCCACCCACCCATCCATCCATCCATCCACCCACCCATCCATCCATCCATCCATCCATCCACTCACCCACACACCTATCCATCCATCCATCCATCCATCCACTCACCCACCCACCCACTTACCCATCTACCCAGCCACAGACCCATCCATCCATCCATCCATCCATCCACTCCCCCACACATCCACCCACCTATCCATCCGTCCACTCAAATACCCACACACACACCCATCCATCCACCCATCCTTCCATCAATCCATCCATTCACCCACACACCTATCCATCCATCCTTCCCATCCATCTGTCCACTCAAATACCCCCCCCACACACACATCCATCCATCTATCCATCCATCCATCCATCAATCATCCACCCACCCATCCACACACCTATCCATCCATCGGTCCACTCACACACTCAACTACCCCCCACCCACCCACCCATCCATCCATCCATCCACTCACTCCATCCATCCATTCACTCACTCCACCACCCATCCACCCATTCATCCATCAATCCATTCACTCACCCACAGACTCATCCATCCATCCAATCACCCACCCAACCAACCATCCATTGACCCAACCACCCGTCCACTCACCCACCCATCCACTCATACATCAACCCAACCATCAATCCATCCATTCATCCATCAGCCTTGGAGTGAAAAAAATACTGTACTGTATGTTAATATTGCATACTTGTTTAGCAAATCCTTCAAAAAAAAATCACACTAATTCACAAACAACCTATATCATATTTAATAAACACATATTTATTTTACATACATACTTTTTTTCAGTGAAAAAGAGGTTGAGGTCACAACAAAAATTAGTGAAAAAAAAAAGAGAACCACCAAAGCCCCCAATCCCCTCCAATAATCCTAATGATGAGCAATACTGGTTCTTACCTTAGCAAACACTAGTAAACCTCACCGTTCACAGCGCCAAATATCATGCCAGAAATGCACCAACACCATCAACCATTTTGTGCACAAGTTGGCATGTTTTTGACATGTGTGGCAAAACATTCAGAGAAAGGGATGGGAGTTCATTTATATAAATAACAACCCACAAAATAAATGCCTAATTTGACACCATACATAATTCTCATCCGAGCATGGAAGGTTCATTCACAGCAAGTCACTGTTAATAATGTGGTCGAGCAGAACAATTATGTCACAGTATTTGGGCTGCCATGTGAGAAAAGGAAAACTGTCCTCCCTCCACTGTCCTTCCCCTAGCCCGAGTATACAGGCAGGCAAAGCAGGAACGATATGATATGCAAATGGAAAAACTGCTAATGTATGAGAACCGACTCCAACAAGATCGGGGGAGGCCGGGTGACATCTGTGAGAGACTCTGGAAAGCCAGAAAATGTGACTGAGAATGAGTGCAGTATTCCATGGGAAAAGATACTGTCTCTCTTCCTTTGGAGTGCTGGGATATAATGAAGCTCTGAGCTAAATGGCAGTTAACCACAGTGCTTTGTGTACTTGCCTGCAGCCGGTGGAAAGGGGGGAGGAATGCTTAGCATGTGCAACCACATCTACTGGCTATTTGGTGACAATCTGTTAAAAACATTATGTGAACGGTACAGTTTGGCTCGGGCTGTTTGTTATGGGAAAGTCACCCCTTGGCCATTTGGGTTTGGCCCTGAGGAAAGAGAGGTCCCGTTTGAGATGGGGTCCCATTTCTCTGCAGGGAAACGTGGAATTTTAACAACCTCCTTTGTGGAGTTGTTTTGTTGTATCAGTCTATCCAGACCACTACAATGCACAGACAAACAAGTACCAGGGTATTACGGTGGTTTATGTACTAGAGTAGTATTATGCCACTTAAAAAATGAAACGATTTTACAGCACTGTTCAGTTTATTGTCAAAAAATTATTTTCGTTTAACACCATTGTATTAGGTTTCTCATTCAATCATCATTAAAAAAATGAAAATTCTGTCATTAATTACTCACCCTGATTCCATTCCACACCCAAAAGCCCTTTGTTCATCTTCACAAATTAAGATATTTTCGATGAAATCTGAAAGGTAAATGACTCATCCATAGACAGCAATACAACCACCACTTCCAAGGCCCAGAAAGGTACTAAAGACTTTTTTTAAAACGGTCGACGTGACTACAGTGCTTCAACCTTAATTTTCTGAAGCTACGACAATTCTTTTTGTGTGCAAAAACAAAATATAAATAAAGACTTTATTCATCAAGTTTTCCTCTTTTTTGCGCGTTTAAGTCCAAACACTGGCTTATTATCGGCTGGCTTCTACATCAGCATCATACATATGCATTGTGGGTTTGCTCACGTATACGGCCTCGGCCAATACTGAGCCCAAATAAAGGCGTTCATTTTGTTTTGTTTTTGCGCACAAAAAGTATTCTCGTCACCTCGTAAAATTAAGATTGACCCTCTGCAGTCACGTCAACTTTTTTAACAAAGTTTTTAGTACCTTTCTGGACCTTGATAATGGTGGTTATATATGGACAAGCCAGAAACGTCTCGTATTTCATGAAAAATATCCTAATTTGTGTTCCTTACAGGTTTGGAGCAACATGAGGGTGAGTAATTAATGACTATCGCTTTAACCTGATTTGAATAAGTTGTGTTTTGGCTTGACTCAATGTTGTCATTTTGAAAGAACATGTTTCAATTAAGGTAGCGAGAAATAACATTTGATGCTTTTTCAATTTACTTAAGTAATGAAGTTAATCCAGCTCAATTCTTTTCAACCACTTTACTTAATCCATTTGAGTTGAGACTTCATAAATGCTTAAACTAGGAAGAGAATTTCTGCCATTAATTACTCACCCTAATGTTGATTCACACCTGTAAGACCTTCGTGCATCTTCAGAACACAAATTAAGATATTTTTGATGAAATCTAAGTGGTACAATGTAAGACTATACAGTGGGTACAGAAAGTATTCAGACCCCCTTAAATTTTTCACTTTTTGTTATATTGCAGCCATTTGCATTTTCCACATTAATGTACACACAGCACCCCATATTGACAGAAAAACACAGAATTCTTGACATTTATAAAAAAAAACTGAAATATCACATGGTCCTAAGTATTCAAACCCTTTGCTCAGTATTTAGTAGAAGCACCTTTTGATCCAATACAGCCACGAGTCAGTTCCTTTGACCTCATGATTCTCATTTGCTCTGACATGCGCTGTGAGCTGTAAGGTCTTATATAGACAGGTGTGTGGCTTTCCTAACCAAGTCCAATCCGTATAATCAAACACAGCTGGACTCAAATGAAGGGTGATCAGAAGAAATGGACAGCAGTTAAATATATGAGTGTCACAGCAAAGGGTCTGAATACTTAGGACCATGTGATATTTCAGTTTTTCTTTTTTAATAAATCTGCAAAAATGTCAATAATTATGTGTTTTTCTGTCAATATGGGGTGCTGTGTGTACATTAATGAGGAAAAAAATGAACTTTAATGATTTTAGCAAATGGCCGCAATATAACAAAGAGTGAACATTTAAGGGGGTCTGAATACTTTCCGTAAACACTATATATATATATATATATATATATATATATATATTGTCGTAAGGATTTTATGAAAATGAAACTAATTATTGTTTGTTGGTTACAAAGAAAATTGTCAATGGTTGTGGGAAGGGGTGGCAAAACACTAATTTTTACATTTGGGATTTTGTATATGTATGTGAAACCATTAAAAGGTTTTGGGTCAGAAAGTTCAAAAATCATTACTTTTATTCAACAAAGATGCATTAAATGTATCCAAAGTGACAGTAATGCCATTTATAATGTTTCAATTTCAAATTCTTTTAAACTTTCTATTAATAAAAAAAATCCTAAAAAAAAAGTACCACAGCATGACTGTTTTCATCTTTGATAAAAATAAGAAATGTTTTTTGAGCACCAAATCAGCATATTAGAATGATTTATTTTTTAAGCTCTTAAAATGTTACACTACTCATCAATTATATTTCTTGCAGGCCAAATGTATGTACAACATGCTCATTATTGCATGTTAAAAATGTATCAACGAATACTTTTTCCCTGGGCAATAATTGGAAAAAATGTTCAATATCTGTTTCGAGTAAGGCTCATGTATACAAAAAAATTGATTTAACCTGAAGAAAATTCACTGATTGTCTGTTCTTCAATGGTATTGACATTACAATGGTTCAGCACTGCATTTATTATTATTATTATTATTTAATTATTTTATTTATTTAATACTTTTTTGTTTCACTTGACATTTGAGACTAAACAAAACCGGAAAAAATATGACATTCTAAAAACACATTAAATACTATGAGATAATATATTACATGTATGCTTATGCCTCGACTCTACTGCAATTCATCAGTGCATCGTTTTCAGGTTAAAGCGCTTCACCGCTCTAATGAAGTGTCACCTCATCCTCACCATCGCAAAATTGTGTGCTTAACTTCATCAGGTATCTGTAAATTACACCGGTATGACACACATATGCTGCCACGGGACATGGGAGATGTGTAAAACGTGACAGGGGTCAATGCATCCTTCGTGCTCCATAAATTACTTTTGCGAGAGAACGTGCGTTTAATCACAGTCTGCTAAACATGACGGAGGAAGCGGCCTGACCTTCCAATGATTAAAATGCAAATGACCTGTTGCCGTTCACACACGTTGATTCGATCTGACACCGCTTCGCCGTTGTGACCCCCAACCTCCCATTTTTAACTTTACTTCACCCCTTCAGTTGCTCACAGCAGTAGAAGCATGTCACTTGATGACAGGTTTGTTGCTATTTTAATTTTTTTTTTTTTTTAAATCCCTTTGACTGAGAATGCCAGAAAACATGAATGCGAATAGATACGGGTGTCACAAGGTCTTAGATACCTCAGTTCACACCCTGATTTTTTCTGTAAACAACATGACAACTGCTGTCACACTTCGCCTCCTCTGTTATTGTGAAGAAGAAAAAAAAAAAGAGTGAGTGTCATAAAAAGTTCATTTGGTACTGTTTTTATTTTTTGTGTCGGTAAGTGTGACTTATAATTTGAACAAAGCCCTAACCCTACATAACAAAAATTGTGATCGTGATTTAAAATATGTGTTTTCTGTTTTTAACCCCCCCTTTCGCCTTCAAAACTGCCTTAATTCTACATGGCATTGATTCAACAAGGTGCTGAAAGCATTCTTTAGAAATGTTGGCCCATTTTGATAGGATAGCATCTTGCAGTTGATGGAGATTTGTGGGATGCACATCCAGGGCACGAAGCTCCCGTTCCACCACATCCCAAAGATGCTCTATTGGGTTGAGATCTGGTGACTGTGGGGGTCATTTTAGTACAGTGAACTCATTGTCATGTTCAAGAAACCAGTTTGAAATGATTCGAGCTTTGTGTCATGGTGCATTATCCTGCTGGAAGTAGCCATCAGAGGATGGGGACATGGTGGTCATGAAGGGATGGACATGATCAGAAACAATGCTCAGGTAGGCCGTGGCATTTAAACGATGCCCAATTGGCACTAAGGGCCTAAAGTTTGCCAAGAAAACACCCCCACACCATTACACCACCACCACCAGCCTGCACAGTGGTAACAAGCCATGATGGATCCATGTTCTCATTCTGTTTACGCCAAATTCTGACTCTACCATCTGAATGTCTCAACAGAAATCGAGACTCATCAGACCACGCAACATTTTTCCAGTCTTCAACGGTCCAATTTTGGTGAGCTCGTGCAAATTGTAGCCTCTTTTTCCTATTTGTAGTGGAGATGAGTGGTACCCGGTGGGGTCTTCTGCTGTTGTAGCCCATCCGCCTCAAGGTTGAGCATGTTGTGGCTTCACAAATGCTTTGCTGCAGACCTCGGTTGTAACGAGAGGTTATTTCAGTCAAAGTTGCTCTTCTATCAGCTTGAATCAGTCGGCCCGTTCTCCTCTGACCTCTAGCATCAACAAGGCATTTTCTCCCACAGGACTGCCGCATACTGGATGTTTTTCCCTTTTCACACCATTCTTTATAAACCCTAGAAATGGTTGTATGTGAAAATCCCAGTAACGGAGCAGATTGTGAAAAACTCAGACCGGCCCGTACGGCACCAACAACCATGCCACGCTCAAAATTGCTTAAATCACCTTTCTTTCCCATTCTGACATTCAGTTTGGAGTTCAGGAGATTGTCTTGACCAGGACCACACCCCTAAATGCATTGAAGCAACTGCCATGTGATTGGTTGATTAGATAATTGCATTAATGAGAAATTGAACAGGTGTTCCTAATAATCCTTTAGATGAGTGTATATGTGTGTATGTTGTGTATATATATAGTCCGATTTTATCCTGGTGAACAATGAAACATGCAAAAAAAAAAAAAAAAAAAAACATAAATTGAAGGAGGGACCTGGGCCATATCTAGAGCCTGAGAATGAGTAGCTTGTGAGTAGCCACCTAGCAACCACCTCAAACTCCCTAGCAACCTCTTGACAACACCTCGGCAACCACACTGAACACCCTACTATCACTGCAGTGAGTTTGTATAGGCACGAAGAAAAAAAAAGAAGTAATATTTGACTTTATATAATTGTTGTACACGTATAAATAAAATTTAATTATATAAATTATGATTATTGAGAATAATAATCCCTTTGATGTATCTTGTCTTGAAATAGGAAAATGATGTTTGGACCTTCTGAAAAAGATGGGCACTATTGGCTTCCATGTCAGACCTTGGCTAGGTAAGCTTTTAACATTCCTAAGTGCTTTAAATGAAACATTAGTCTAAACAGTAGAATGTGGGAGATGTTTTATGGCAGACATGTTTGACCCAAGGCCATGGCAGTTAAAGAACACAATAATAAGCGTTAGAGATGTTCTTCTTTCAGTAGCACTCAGTCTTAATCTGTGGCAGGGATAAATACACAGGTGTAAGGCTGAGTACTTATGTGTTCCATGGGGAAATTTGGGATGACTTTTCACAAAGGACTGGTATATTTGCTGTTTTTCTCTAAGGTTACCTGAACCTTATGAACCAGAACATCTTATAAAATACTTGACAACACTCTAAAAACCATTTATCAATGCCTTGACACTTAGTGACACCCTAGCAACCACCCATAACACCCCAGTGACTACATAGCAACACACAAAAAAAACTTAGAACGCCCTATAAATGCATAGAAACACTATAGTAACTATTTATAAATGCCTTGGCAACCACCCAGGACACCATGGCAATCGCTTTAGCACCACCCATAAGACAATAGCAACTGACTAGCAGCACTGTAAAACCATGGCAACACACTAGAAACGACTTAGCAACACCTAGTCCACCACTTAGAAACACCACAGCACCATATCAACACAATAAACCCATTTAGAACACCGTATTTTGCAAAACCTTACAAACAAACCAGAGCACCATAACAGCCACTTAGTAACACCCTAGCAACACACTAAAACTACTCAGAAAACATCATGGGCGTTTTGCACAGCCAAGCTCCATCCAAAAATGTAGTTAATTAATAACATCATTAGCAGATATTAAAGGGAAAATCGATACCGCCTGTTGATACAATGCTTGCATTTTTTTTTTTTCTCAAGCACATTGACGAAAACATAAATGTGCTTTTAAATCACATCAGAGTGAGATTTCATAGATTTGTGAAATGCATGTATAATGAACTGGTTATTTTGCAAGCTCATACTGTTTTGCATTAGAGCTTGTCTGAGCAGATTTGACTATAAGCACAAAGTGTGAAATTGGAATACAAAATTATCAAGACATTCTCGCTCTCTCTTACAGCGACGTATAACA
This sequence comes from Opsariichthys bidens, assembly GCA_037194245.1. Classification (NCBI taxonomy): domain Eukaryota; kingdom Metazoa; phylum Chordata; class Actinopteri; order Cypriniformes; family Xenocyprididae; genus Opsariichthys; species Opsariichthys bidens. Next base: position 7,523,485 of record CM074311.1, on the reverse strand, counting down.
GTCTGAGTGGAGGCAGTTGTCATGGTGATTAATGTAGCAGCAGGAAAGTTAACCTGCGAAAGAGAAGCATGCAGGGGGAATTTCTGAAAGCATTTCAATCTTTGACGTAAAACTAATAGAGGCTTGCTCTCCCCACAGGTGCTGAGAAAACACGCTCATAGACCTCTAGCCACACCGGCTTTCAGAGGCCAAGATCTCAATAGGTGTCTGGATGAAATCTATTGAGTGCGCTTGATAAGAGCACATTTGCATCAGGTGCAGGAACACAACCGACACGGTATGTGAAACGATTTTTTAGACCTGCTGAGGAAGTACGAACGAACTCTGAAGTCGCGTTTTACGCTCGGATAATAATAATGCATTGGCTCAATAAATCAATAAATGACTCAACAGTTTGCATTAGTGTCCATTTTGTTAGGTATTTTTTTAATCATATTTAGTCAACCTTGATTTTGTTTACTCTGGTTTTTGTCTGGTTTCACAAACAGGGCTTAGATTTAGCCAGGATTAGGCCTTGTTTCAATTATGGCATTTAAATGTTCCCTAGAAAAAGAAAAAAAAAACATCACATCTTGAGACAAAACAAGTTGCTTTCTTAGTTAAACTTAGTCTAGGACTAAGCCTTGTCTGTGAAACCGTGGCTATATATCTGGGAATTTTAGTCGAGTTTTAGTCAATGAAAGCATTTTTGTTGTGCTATATGAATTCATAATCACGATTGTATTTGAGAATCTCGAAACGCGGCTCGTGACAGAACAGACTGACTGAATGACTCTTTCATCTGAAAGGGAGATCGCATGCACGTGGTTGCCAGATTGCAAAGATTAAGCAAACCTCCAGGCAGAAAAATACATTCCTTTAACAGAAAAGATGGATTTAAAGTCTTGACATCTGGCAACCATGAGCATGAAAGCTCGTCTGCAATATTTTGTCTCTGTTTATTCGACAAAAAACATTGAGAGATTTTGGTTAAGGTTTATTTTTTAGCAACATTTTAGTGGATGTAGTCAGAGTTATCGTTCATTGAGTCATAGAAAAATAGGTTGTCAATGAAAATTGTCATGACAACTTTGAGTGAAATTACATTCAACCAACAAGCTACACTGAGTTAGAGGAACTTAAAAATTTGTAGCATAATGCATAAACACAATTAAGCTAATCTATTTCAGTCCACATGCTCAAAGTAGTTTATTTGGTATGTATATATTTAATGAACAAGTAACATAATCATTGCTTATAGAGTCAATGTAGTTTTTACCCTCATGTATTGATAATGGTAACCACAAAAACTTCAGCATTACAGAAACTATTTTAAATGTCAACGATAAAACACTAACAGGTCTTTTCCTTCACTAAAAAACAAATAAAATAACACTTCATTTTTACATTTTTTCTCCATATCCGAAGCAGATTACATAATGAGAGCAAAGCATGCTGGGAACTAGAAATCCACTGCCTAATTTCCAAGACAATTTCATTAAGTTACCACAGCTTAATTAGAAAAAGAAACAAAAACAATTAATAGAGAAATTTGCACAAAATATTAAGTTAATGATCATTATTATGTCAACAGAACTCAATAAAATGATACTTGCAACTTAAAAAAGCAAAAAAATTAGAACAATGCATTTGTGGTATTCCTTTTTAGTATACATTACAGTAGTCATATTACTGTTTAATTACATAGGTAATAATTGAGTAATTAAGTTGGCTTGAAAGAGCCAACTTACTGTTCTGCTACTTAAGCTTATTATTGTTCTTCTTAGACTAAATTTCTAAGCGCTACTACTCCTAGACCTTTCAAGCTACAACCACCAAACTCGGATCAGCCCTTCAGACTATTCTGACTCGGGTTGCTATATCTTTTCAGATTGATTGAACTTACGGTTTTCCTAAAAATCCTGATTAAAACTCGGAAAAATCCCATTGACTTTCATTGACTGAATGTTCAGTTGAGCCAAGACTGTTCAAACTCCAACTGTCAAAATTCAAATTTAAACAGCCAATTAGACTCAATGAAGCTGCCATTCAAAGCCATTTAAACTCAATCAAACTCATCAACTCATCTATTGATCTATCTATCTATCTCTCAATCTATCTATCTATCTATCTATCTATCTATCTATCTATCTCTCAATCTATCTATCTATCTATCTATCTCTCAATCTATCTATCTATCTATCTATCTATCTATCTATCTATCTATCTATCTATCGCTCTATCTGTCGATCTATCTATCGATCGATCTATCTATCGCTCTATCTATCGATCTATCTATCGATCGATCTATCTATCGCTCTATCTGTCGATCTATCGCTCCATCTATCTATCTATCTATCTATCTATCTATCTATCTATCTATCTATCTATCGCTCTATCTGTCGATCTATCTATCGATCGATCTATCTATCGCTCTCTGTCGATCTATCGCTCCATCTATCTATCTATCTATCTCTCAATCTATCTATCTATCTATCGATCTATCTATCGATCGATCTATCTATCGCTCTATCTGTCGATCTATCGCTCCATCTATCTATCTATCTATCTATCGATCTATCGCTCTATCTGTCGATCTATCGCTCCATCTATCTATCTATCTATCGATCGATCTATCCATCTATCCATCCATCCATCCATCCATCTCGATCTATCCATCCATCCATCTCGATCTATCCATCCATCCATCCATCCATCCATCCATCTCGATCTATCCATCTATCCATCCATCCATCTCCATCCATCCATCCATCCATCCATCTCGATCTATCCTTCTATCCATCCATCCATCCATCCATCTCGATCCATCCATCCATCCATCCATCCATCTCAATCTATCCATCCATCCATCCATCCATCTCGATCTATCCATCTATCCATCCATCCATCCATCTCAATCTACCCATCCATCCATCTCAATCTATCCATCCATCCATCCATCCATCCATCTCGAGCTATCCATCTATCCATCCATCCATCCATCCATCTCGATCCATCCATCCATCCATCCATCCATCTCGATCTATCCATCTATCCATCCATCCATCTCGATCTATCCATCTATCCATCCATCCATCCATCCATCTCGATCTATCCATTTATCCATCCATCCATCCATCCATCCATCTCGATCCATCCATCCATCCATCCATCTCGATCTATCCATCTATCCATCCATCCATCTCGATCTATCCATCTATCCATCCATCCATCCATCCATCTCGATCTATCCATTTATCCATCCATCCATCCATCTCGATCTATCCATCTATCCATCCATCCATCCATCCATCCATCCATCTCGATCCATCCATCCATCCATCCATCCATCTCGATCTATCCATCCATCCATCCATCCATCTCGATCTATCCATCCATCCATCCATCTCAATCTATCCATCTATCCATCCATCCATCCATCTCGATCCATCCATCTTTCCATCCATCATCCATCTCGATCCATCCATCCATCCATCCATCCATCTTGATCTATCCATCTATCCATCCATCTCGATCTATCCATCTATCCATCCATCCATCCATCCATCTTGATCCATCCATCCATCCATCTCGATCTATCCATCTATCCATCCATCCATCTTGATCCATCCATCCATCCATCCATCTCGATCTATCCATCTATCCACCCATCCATCCATCCATCCATCTATGAAAACTTCTAAACTAAAACCTAAACTATTTCAAACTACTTAAAATTTTCTGGCTAGGCTTTTGCAAAACAACTTAAAGTTTGTCTCGACAAACTTTTCTATCTAGTGATAAGTTATATTTGTACATAATATGTAATTACACTGTTATTAGTATTTTTCATCATTTAGCAGACGCTTTTATCCAAAGCGACTTACAAGGGGAGCAATTAGGGGTTTGGTGTCTTGCTCAAGGGCACTTTAGTCATGGTATCGAAGGTGGAGAGAGTGCTGTTTATTCACAATCCCCACTTTCAATTCCTGCCTGCGTGGGAATCGAACTGGCAACCTTCAGATTACAAGCCCAACTCCCTCACCACTAGGCCACGACTACCCTCTCTATTAGTAGTGTTTGCTAAGGCAGGAATCTTTATTATTTCTGACACCTAGAACATTTGGTGCGATGAACATGAGCGAGATACTGAAATTTTGCCTGGCAGATAATAAAAAGATTGAAAAATGAAGAGGTCAGAATATCGTGGAGTTTTGACAATGGCCACGACTAGCAACGACCCATGACACCTTAGCAATCAGAATCCTCCAGATCTTAAAAAGCTTGAGCATTTTACATGCCAGACGACAAAAAACTTCTAACAAACAGAATGTTATCATCCGCTGGTGTGGACGCTGATTTAGTTATCTTTATAGCTGTCTTTCTAGGTGTGAACAGGGCTTAAACTACAGTCTCCAAACCACTGTCTATTAAATACAGAAGTGTGTCTTGTTCTGTGCTTCTGCGACGTGTTGTACATTATGTCATTCTGCCACAGCTGCATAATAACACAGTGAGTGGTAATGCATTTCATCTCCAGCAGGAAAAAAAACAAAAAAAAAAAAACATTTTGGTTTACTGCTAAAGATTATGGGGTTCAATAAAGAAAGTGAAAGATGTGAAGACAAACATAATATTAAGGATCATTAAAGAGGAGCATTCATTCATTTCCTCTTGCACAGACTGACCCATCAACTCGGAGCTTAAAGTGCTAAATAACAGCCTGGCTCTTGATGTGTAATCACTTGTGGATACTCCCATTTATGCTTGTGACTCATGCTAACAATCATGGGAGTTGCTTTAATTACTGTTTGCATTGCGATAGTCCCTTTCTTAGATTATGACTCATTCTGAGTGCAAATCCTATGTGTACCCCTGAGTAATGAGACGATGGCTTGTTTTACTGTAGTGGACGGATTCTGTTTTACACTGAAGCAGAATGTGATTTTAATGACAATTAATGCAAAATATTAAAACGTGCTAATTAGTTAAATGCACGTTACTTTAAAAAATATATATGCGTTTCTACATGAATTATATATTGATTCATACCATTTACTTGTAAAAAAAACTTATTAAAAACATTGGGTTGTTACTAATGTGCTGCCAGAGAGTTCTGGGTGGTTGGCATGGTGTTGCCAAGTGGTTGGGGTTGAATGTGTTTCTTAGATGTTCTGAGTGATTTTAGTTTGTTGCTATGCAGTTGCTAGAGAGTTATGGGTGGTTGCTAGGGCATTAAGTGTCAGCTAGAGTGTTTTGGGTGTATTGTATTGATGGTCAAATATATTATCGTAGCTGTTGGGCGGAACCTTCGTATCATTTTTTTTTTTTTTCATAAATCATGACTATCGGTCACTCTTTACCTCTGTCTGTGGTTTTTGCAAATACTTAACCAATGAAAAGTATTAAAAAGAGCTTGTGACTAAACCTCGTAACTCCATTGGATCCTAAAACTGTCAATCAGACATCCTAAGTCCACCCACTTCTATTGTGAATGAAGTGGTGCGTGTTGCATCTCTGTGTAAAATTGTACTTTTATCGACAAAATGCTATATTTCTAAGAAAATAAAATATGAGAAAGTAGTTCTGTGCATTTTGTGAACTTTAAGTATTGTTTTTCTGTAAATTTATGGCAACCATTGCTGACATTTTATTATATTACTAATATAATTTTATATGAGATACACATTTAGGATACATTTACACTAAAAACGTTTCTTCTTTGACTTTTTTCGTGTACAAATTGTCAAAACGATCCCTGTTCACATGGATCCACGAAAACGACTAAGACACTGTATTCTGCTTCCAGGCCAGTAGGTGGTGATGTCATTTTGTAAAGTAAACACTACGTGCCTATAGACCGAACACGTGATGGCACTGTAATTTTGTTGAACATAAATTTTGAGTCACTTTTTCTTTAGACCATATTTGTGGATCCAGGGTACCGTGTTAACCCACAATGTCAGCAGTCAGTTCACAAGACAAAAGACAATTAGGACTTAATTCATGTGAATGAATGTCACTCAGCGGTCACTAGGAAGGTGACCAAAGCTTGCAGCCAGCAGTCATGTGACAGGATCAACTTGAGTGATGTCACAGTAAAAAGGGCAACGGGCTCTTTAACCATCAACAACTACTCTTCTTCAAACAGCAAACAACAAATCTCAGTAAATCTCATGTTTGCCTAAGACCGGAGTGAAATGAGCTGTTTGAGGGCTGCGTCTCAATGTTCAAAAGAGCTATTAAGCCTTTCTGGGGTGTTATGATGGAAATTAATCTGTGTTGAAAGGAAGAGTATGTGGCTTTTGCTTGCTTTATGAAAATACCAACAAAAAAAAAAAGTGTTTGTGCCATATACTCTCAGATCTCTCCTCGCCCTCCCTCCATTTCCTTTTTAATAGGTTTTAGTGTTCATAAGCACTAACTGCAAGATGCTAATTGGGTAAAGTATCCGCTTTGAAAACAAATAGCCCTATTTTTAATGAACAGACAGGATGCAGACAAAACCCGAGCATGAAGATGATCAGAAACTTACATGTCTACTATGCACTTACTGACCTTTTATTTCCCTTGTACTTAGACACAGCGGCAATCAAATCCAGAAAACTGCTGCATACGACAAGATGTTCAGATTTTTTAAAGAAAACACGAGCCATGCTTGCCTAGGGTGTTGCTATGTGGTTGCTAAGGTGTTCGTAGATAGATAGATAGATAGATAGATAGATAGATAGATAGATAGATAGATAGATAGATAGATAGATAGATAGATAGATAGATATATACATAGATAGATAGATAGATAGATACATACATACATACATACATACATAGATAGATACATAGATAGATAGATAGATAGATAGATAGATAGATAGATAGATAGATAGATACATACATACACAGATAGATAGATAGATAGATAGATAGATAGATACATAGATAGATAGATACATAGATAGATAGATAGATAGATACATAGATAGATAGATAGATAGATAGATAGATAGATAGATAGATAGATACATAGATAGATAGATAGATAGATAGATAGATAGATAGATAGATAGATAGATAGATACATACATACATACACAGATAGATAGATAGATAGATAGATAGATACATAGATAGATAGATACATAGATAGATAGATAGATAGATACATAGATAGATACATAGATAGATAGATAGATAGATAGATAGATAGATAGATAGATAGATAGATAGATAGATAGATAGATAGATAGATACATAGACAGACAGACACATACATACATACATACATACATAGATAGATATATAGAAATACATACATACATACATACATACATACATACATAGATATATAGATAGATAGATACATAGATAGATAGATACATAGATAGATAGATAGATAGATAGATAGATAGATAGATAGATAGATAGATAGACATACATACATACATACATAGATAGATACATAGATAGATAGATAGATACATAGATAGATAGATAGATAGATACATAGATAGATAGATACATAGATAGATAGATAGATACATACATACATACATACATAGATATATACATAGATAGATAGATAGATAGATAGATAGATACATACATACATACATAGATATATACATAGATGGATAGATAGATACATACATACACAGATAGATAGATAGATAGATACATACACAGATAGATAGATAGATAGATAGATAGATAGATAGATAGATACATACATACATACATAGATAGATACATAGAAAAAAAAACTTAGAAATTTTAATATTTCTTACATGAATTATCACAAATCTAGCATGTTGCTAGCATATTTTAGCACACTGTTAGGAAGTATTAACACATTGCTAACATATTTTAACATATTGAGCACAATGATGACATTTCCAGCATCAATTAACATAACATTTTTAGCATGTTGCTAGCATGAATACATTGTTAACCTGTTTTAACACATTGCTAGCATGTTTTTAGCAAGAATTAGCACATTGCTAACATTTTTGGCATGTTTCTAATGCATGATCCCCCTCCCCCAAACCAGTTCAGCCTGGAGCCGATTCTAAACATTTCATTGGTCATGTCAATCACAGAAACGACTGCCTACACCCAACCCCGATCCCTAAACCTTGGTTGCAGGGCGGGGATTTCCGCTGTGAACAAAAAATCACCTTTCTAATATGAACTAGTAAATTTCTTATGTTGCTAACATGAATCAACACATTGAGACCATATTTTAGCATGTTCATTGCATGAATTAGCACATTGCTTACATGTTTTAGCATGTTTCTAGCATGAATTAGCAAGTTGCTAGCATGTTGCAAATATGATTACATTTCCAGCATGAATTAACACATTGAGACCGTATTTTAGCATGTTCATTGCATGAATTAGCATATTGCTAACATGTTTTAGCATGTTTCTAGCGTGAATTAGCAAGTTGCAAACATGATTACATTTCTAGCATGAATTAACACATTGAGACCATATTTTAGCATGTTCATTGCATGAATTAGCATATTGCTAACATGTTTTAGCATGTTTATAGCGTGAATTAGCAAGTTGCAAACATGATTACATTTCTAGCATGAATTAACTCATTGAGACCATATTTTAGCATGTTCATTGCATGAATTAGCATATTGCTAACATGTTTAGCATGTTTCTAGCGTGAATTAGCAAGTTGCTAGCATGTTGCAAACATGATTACATTTCTAGCATGAATTAACACATTGAGACCATATTTTAGCATGTTCATTGCATGAATTAGCATATTGCTAACATGTTTTAGCATGTTTCTAGCGTGAATTAGCAAGTTGCTAGCATGTTGCAAACATGATTACATTTCCAGCATGAATTAACACATTGAGACCATATTTTAGCATGTTCATTGCATGAATTAGCATATTGCTAACATGTTTTAGCATGTTTATAGCGTGAATTAGCATGTTGCAAACATGATTACATTTGTAGCGTGAATCAACACATTGCCAACATGTTTTAGCATGATGTTAAGCGGCAGAGAGCTTAGATACTCCATAACAGCTATCGTACAAAAGTTTTGACCCCCTCAACGTAAGTCTATGGGAATTTGAGATTGTTCGGAAGTCCGAAACAGGAATTCGGAGTCAGTAAGAAAAGATATAGCAACGTAAAACAGCGAAGATCAGAAATATTAGTCTCAGAAGAAGAAGAATACTTTTAAATGTAGCGTTTCAATATGTCGGCTTTCTCGAGGTAATTTAGCGCCGTCTCTCGTGGCGCGTCGCAGACTCTTCCGCATGCGTTCATGTGTTTCGGAGGAGTCGTGGCTTTGGAGACGCTCTGAAGGGATGGTGGTGATCTTATGCTTTCAAAGCTAGCTCACTATTGCTAGCCTCTGCAAAAATTGCCCACCCTACCTAAGAGTTTATTCAAATGACTAACCATATATAAGCTATAGTAATAGTGATGCTTGCCTTTCCAGGTAGCACTATTAATTATTCCATTTTCTAAACCAAGCTACTGTGTCTTTCTTTGAATTCTCCTCAAACCCCATTGGCTTCAAACAGCTCACGGTTTCACACTCACCCCTCGCCCTCTGGCAACGGCAGCCTTTGATGTCGTGACATTGCTTTTAATTTCAGCTCGCCCGACAATGCTTTGCCTTTAAAATCTCTCAAGAAAGCACAATGCACAAAATGCTGTAAGGCTGCTGACTTTGTTCCGCATGCAAAGTTCAAGGTAGTTCAGAGATGCGTTCTCATTAGTATTTGTAGGTGTTTGAATGCGAGGGTGCACAAAATCAAAATATTGAGAAAATCGAGTTGTGCAAAAATGTTTATCCACTCACAAGGAAATGTACAAAATATCTTCATGGAACATGCTCTTCACTTAATATCCTAATGAGTTTTGACATGAAAGAAAAATCGATCATTTTAACCCAAACATTGTATTCTTGACTATTGCTTTAAATATACCTGTGCGTCTTATGACTGGTTTTGTGGTCCAGGGTCACATATGTAAATTAAGGTAGGGCATGTGTCATATCCTAGTGTAATTTATCTTGATTAAGGGTGCGTTCACTCTTGAGTTCGGTTGGTTTGGTTCATTTGGTCCGGACCAAAAACAAAAACATATAGTCCTGGTCCGCTTAGCGTTCACACTGGCATTTTTAACAGCGAACCTTAAGTTACCGAACCAAAGGCGCAGGGATACGGTCACGACCTGATTGGTCGTCTTTTATGACGTATATTTCTCGACGGAGCTCGCTTACCGAACGTTCAAAACAACGCTGTGTTCTGGATTAAACGCCGTCATTTTATGCTTTATTTTTACCAGCTGAGAATCACGAAGAGCTCACCAAATGATCAAAACAGCAGCAGGATTTCCTCCGTTGTTTGCAGAAACAGTCGCTCCACGTTTGCCCTCGACTCATTTTGGATTCACCGATCTTCCCGCGCCGTCGAATCAGCTGACTTGTAGCGTCGCATCTCGTGACGTCACGTCCTGTTTTTGGTTCGTTTACGTGTCTTTGGTCCGTGTTGCGTTCATGTATCGATCGAACCGCACCAGAGTCCGTTTGGAAGCGGACCGAGACCCATCTTTTTAGCGGTCTGGGTCCTCTTGTTTGGTGCGCAGATGGCAGCGTTCACATATGTTCAAACGAACCGCACCAACTGAGCAATCGCACCAGGGTTCGTTTTAATCGAACCAAACATGACAAGTGTGAATGCATCCTTAGTAATCCTGGAATCCCCAGGGTAAACGTGGGACATCCCGATTGATACGTCACTTCAAAACGTTTGGTTCTTTTAGCATGTTCCTCAGCTGCCCCTCTAATTATATGGCTATTAAAGACATATTAAACAACACTGTCCATAAATATAGATCTCTTGAAGCATTGATCTTCCCTTTTAAACATCACAGAGTAAGGACTGAGACTGGACTTTAATGATGGATGTGGGGGCACTTGACCTTTAAAGGATTGATGTCGCTATGTGACTTTCCAACACCGCATATAATTGCCTCCACTTCAGGATCTGTCAGCTATATGGAATAATGAGCAAGTTCTCAGAGCGGCTCAGTGTTGTAGCGTCAACATCAGCAAAGCGCTGAGAAACACGAAAAACTACTGCTGTCTTATCAGAGGCGTCGCCCCAATTGAGTTATGTAATGCAACAGGTTTCCCACGATCCTCACCTTTGGTGAACCGACATGTTGCAAAACTTCTCCTCTCAATAAAATAAGGTGTCTGGATGAAATGACAGGTACAGTGGAATCCAAAGTCCAGAATGAATTTTTTTTTTCTTCTTCATTAAAACCAGCAAATAATATTTTTTATGACTTTGACCTTGTAAACTTTGTACAGACGGTCACATTTACTACTTTGAAACCAAGATGCTCTTTGGAATATTGTAAGATTGTGCTAGATAACAATTTTGGTCATGTCAGTTCAAGTGTTTTTTTCTTTTTGTTTGTTTTATTATTAAAAAGTCATATATATATATATATAAACTAGTTACATTCAATGACTGAAACAATGAAGAAACTGTTCAACAAATAGCATTATTTAAATATCCAAAATATCCGCTTTATCTTCATCGAGGTAGCGTGTTCATTTATATCCAGTTAATTGGTAACACTTTACAATATGGTTCATTAGTTAAACATTAGTAATATGAACTAACCATGAGAAATACAGTACTGTATTTACTAATCTTTGTTAATGTTAGTTTATGAAAATCCAGTTGTTCATTGTTTGTTCGTGTTAGTTCACAGAGCATTAACTAACGTTAACACGATTTTAATTATGTATAAGTAAATGTTGAAATTAACATGAACAAATATTTATAAATAGTGCATAAGTGCAGTTCATTATTAGCTCATGTTAACTAATGCATTTAAGTGTCAATCATTACCAATCAAATCTATAAATGCATAAAGCACGTTGTGATTATGAGTGGAATACATCTTGAACATGATGATGAGAAGTAAACAGATGAATGGCCATTTTTAAATGTTTAGAAAAGCCAACAAATCCTTGGCAAAACATTTCAGTGCTCCACCTGCCAGGAATCACCTAGGGCATGTTTCCCCCTTTAGCAATTCACAAAGGCGGCAATTTGCAATGTTTTTCTGCGAGAACACATTCGTCTATTTTGACAAGTCTGCGGAACACCCCTCCAGTGAGTGTTGAGACCAACTTGTGCACAACATATAATGAGTTCGAGCAATCCATGAACACGACTGTTGCACTGCTAACGCAGGTCACTGCCATTTATCTTCCAGTGAGATATCGGGTGCAATGTGAATATTGGGTCGTTTCAAAGGATTCTTTAATGCGCTGTAGGTTAAACTCTTGATTCTGAAGAAAAAGTTAGTGGTGCTTGTTTGTTACGCCTACAACGTCAAAGGCATCACTTCGCCACTATAAAGTAGGTGAAAAAAGTACGTGACAGAAGAAGTTTGTCAGAATTCACAAAAGAAAAGGCAAAAAAAAACGTTACTATCCCATGAGGCCACGGGACAAGATTTGTGAGTGGCGGTGAAGCGACGCAACTGACGCTGGTAGGTCACGTGATCAAGGGCAGCGTGGTGAAAGTAGTACATTCGGATGAAAGTGTTGGGGAAAGTTACTTTTAAAAGTAACGCGTATTGCGTTACTCCCTAAAAAAAAGTAGATAATTCTGTTACTTACACGTTAAATTACTTTTGCGTTACTTTTTCTCACCTGGGCTGAGCTTGCTTGTTTAATAACAACAAAAAAAGTGCTATTTTTGGCAAATGCACTGGCTTTTTCACACCAAAAATGAAGTGAATACGCCTCGGGCTGAAGAAAATGCATATTTACACCTGTGAAGTAGAGGGAACAAACCTTTCAGATGCGCTGCCATTCTGGATTCAAGAAGAATAGGATACAGGAGAAACAGGTTCAACACTCTTATTTCCGAATCTAATCTAAAGTAGTCTTTGATTTTTAGAATAGCTGAATTAGATCATTCAGGTCAGGCATTGGCAAAGGCATTGGATAATAAAGTGAGATTAAATACATTAAGTATATTTGTGTAATTTAATGTGGTTGATTATTACAGGTCTGTAGAATTCTGAGATTACATTTCGCGGTTTTCATTCATTTTGAGGAACACTGAATGTTTTTGTGCAAGCGAGAGAAGTAAATCCACGTTCACATTTAGTCTAAAAACTACAATTACCTTCACACAGCGCACACAACACGGGGACAGGGGATGGTCGGTCAATAAATGTGAAATATTTACTTTTGTTGTAAATTGGAAACGTAATGTCGTACTTTACTATTTACTTGAAAAAGTAATCTGATTACATAACTCAAGTTACTTGTAATGAGTTACCCCGACACCGTTTATACTACACACATTCTTTTTTAGCAAGCGTGAAGTAATTACTTATTCAAAAATTCGGACGCAGCCAGTATGTTGCTGTGATTTAGTGCAGTACTTCTGATTGGTTGCTTACTGGTCCAATTAAGAAATAAAAAGACTTTTACTTCTCTATGGCAGGGGTGGCCAACGTCGGTCCCGGAGAGCCGCAATCCTGCAAATTTTTGCTCCAACCCTAATCAAACACACCTGAACAAGCTAATCAAGGTCTTAAGGGTTACTAGAAAGCGACAGGAAGGTGAGTTTTTATCAGGGTTGGAGCTAAACTCTGCAGGATTGTGGCTCTCCAGGACCGACGTTGGCCACCCCTGCTCTATGGGATTTTCATCCACCAATTTAATCGCAAGTCTGACTTTTTATAAAGCGACATCATATCATTCGTGCCTGTAACCCAAAACAAAGTTTAATGCTTAGGTTTAGCTGTCCACCAAAGTGTCGTTATCGACGCAGTGTCTCGTTCCCTTTCTCAGGGAACGAGGGTTACAGTCGTAACCCGAGACGATTTGTTCGACTCCGTAATAGTGAAACATCATTTCTAAATCATGAAATAAAGTGAAGCAAAACAACAAATCAAACTTGTCCGATAAGAATTTCTTATTATTCCAATAAAAAATACATTCATACAGAAATATAACAATTTTGCAAAACAATTTCAAATAAAATTCATATAAAGCAAAAACAAATAAAAATCTTAGAAAAGGTTGTTTTTTTTTTCTGTGTTTTCCGTCCTAACTTTTCCGTTTTTATTCTTTTGTACAAATATTCTTTAGACAAGAGGGATTCATGAGAGAAAACATAAGTGATAGAAAGTGTTGGTAAAAGCAAGCAAATGGAAAACTTGATTAAGGCTCCATTAGCACTTGACTAATATTGGCCACTGTTGGAAAGACACAATGTTCTTTGCTCACAAAACCCTGGCTGGTCTGATTTAATGGCAGCACAAGCTGCTTCAAGTTACTTTTCTCCTGCTGAAACAATCCGTATCTACGAAGCTGCTCAACATGCAACAGTGTCAAACCTTCATCGCGCGGCGCTTGCACACGCACAACACTCAAAGAATTCAAGCATATAACTATGTACAATGAATTTAATCAATCGTTTGGTCCCTGAAAACACAAAAGATCGCAAAAGAAACGCACACAGCCGGCCGAGCGGCTTTCTCCACGTCCGTAGATTTCCATTGTAAATGTCGAAAAGGTGTGCGATATATCTTTATCTTTCTGGTTGGCTGTGCACCGTTTCCACAATACTGTCGCTGGACTAAAACAACGGCATCCAGACAGGTCAATATCGAACTGCCCGAGTCAGCAGTCTGTAGCAGGCAGGGCCTTCAGCAATTCATTACAGAGAGGCAGTACAAGGCAAGGCCTGTCTGACTGGAGCTTGTTAATTACAATAAATCTTTAGGCGTTTTTTTTTTTTTTCTTTATTCTTGGTTACAAGGGACGGGGGGAGTTGGCATTCCGCAAACGTTCAAGCCTCGCGTTACACAACGAGCTTCGCGTCTCTCGCAGATAAGAGATCTAAAGCGTGATCATTCAGTAGATACCAAATCCGGAACTTTAAGTGCTCTACATGGCAGACAACATCTAGAAATGTGAGGGCAAATATCAGTGACAAAGAATGAAAATCGCATGCTCAACAATAATATATTACGTATCTACAAGGGCTTGGTTACAGTGGCCTCGGAAATGGGAAAGGTGCATGTTCATGTGAAATAGAGCCTTAATAAAGCTTTTTCAATCACTTATACAAGACATTTTGTGACCCCCAATTGGAAAGGTCACTTGCATAAGGCACCATTAAGGCCAACAGTGCATTAACAACAGGTAAAATGGAGATAAAAAGAGAATTTAGTCCTCGAGATGAAATGAGTCGCTGATTGGTAGTATTCTTCCCCCGCCGTCGGAGAGAAAAAAAAAAAGAGGGAATTTAGAGTGAAGAATGATCGATGCGTTTATGTACAATATTGTAACATTTAACCAATTGTATTTAGCTGCGCTTTATTGGAATCTATTTGCAGTCCCAATTACAAAAAAAAAAAAAACAAAAAAAAAAAGAGAGAGAAGTACAAACCCCAATACCATGCAACACCTGTTTATGATAGTGAAGTTATAATTGTGTTACATCTCTAAGCACACAGCTTATACAACGGACTACAAATGAGCTTTTGTAGCCTGTCAAAAAACAAAAAAACAAGCTACCGAACACATTGCACATTTAGTAGCTGCACCGAACATCAAAAAAAGCCACTTTCATTCAGGACCGAGTTTCCGCCCCCCATTTAGATGGGGGCAGGGGGTGAAACCCTGTCCGCGTCGCTCCCCCGCAGTCTTGCGCCACAGAGCCCGGGGGCGTCTGGCAGGAGTCCTCAGTCTCACGGCTTCATTCAGACTTTGCCGTTCTCGCATACCGTGTGGAAACAAAAACGGAACTTGTTTCCCGACACCATTCAGCCCACAGCGATACACTGGTACCCCCCTCCCACCCTTCGTCTTCGCACACGGGACATTCATCCGCTCACGTCAAACAGGATTTGTTTTAAAGTACCAGTGTAAAGTCCAGGAGTTGTCCCAAAACATCATGCACCATACAACACACCATTCATTCGCTCTTTTTTTTTTTTTTTTTTGGAATTTTTTTTGTTTTGTTTTTTTATCTAAATCATCCTCCTCTCTTCGATTCTTCATACGTGATTTTGTCCCTTCCTTTTCCGTTTCAACAACCAGTCAGTCCGCCTTTATCCCGGGGCTCACGGAGGCACAGGATATGGTGCAAAATGGCATGCTTTGGCTGGAACACACTCCCCCCATTTCTTGCAGGGCCAGGTCAACCAGGAAGCTGGTCAGGACACAACATATCCCCAGCGTGAAGCTACGACCCGCTCAGAGGTGTCTCTTCATGTGCAGGGCCAGGTGGTCCGACCTGGAGAAACACCTGGAGAAAAGGTGAAAAACGAGGTCAGGCAGGGGCCACCGAAGCCATAAAGTGTGATCAAAGGTAGAGATCCGTGCATTGCGTCACTGACGAGGCCCCTAGTGGCCCTCCGGGCGAATTCGTGAAACTGGAATAGGTGCCATGAAGGCTAATGAAAGGAACAAGCAGGACCTGAGAGAATTAGGAGTTTCTGTGCTCGTTTCAAAATAAATGCAAGCATTAAAGGGTTAGTTCACCCAAAAATGTAAATCATCTCATGATTTACTCACCCTCAAGCCATATATATATTTGAGGAGTATGTGACTATCTTCTTTCAGACGAACACAATCAGAGATGGATTTAAAAAATATCGAGTTTTATAATGGTAGTGAATGGGGGTCCAGATTTTGAAGGCCAAAAAATGCTTCATAAAAGTAATCCATGGGGGTTACTGAATGCCTACTGAAGCGGAGCGTTTGTGTTAGAAAAATTTCCATATTTAAAACATTATGAATTGAAGTAACTAGCATCCGTCGGATGACCGTACGCATCCTGCGCAAGTCAAGAGTAACTCCGGATGTGACGAATGACGCAGGATGTAGGAGAATCTAAAGCTTAGATGCTTCTCACAGTTTAAACAAATAGGGCTGTGCAACAAACTCATGCTCATCTTCTGCTATATCGAAATCCTCGGACAATTCGGTTTAAAATTGATCATTTTAGACTTCCAATTCATGACCGGTGTTTTGTTTTGCTCTATCTTCTGCACTGCATCATTACATCATGCGTGGGGTCAGAGGTCACCCTTCCGCCGCAAATCGATGCCAACAGCCGTCTGCTGAAAATAAAGTTTTAAATATGGATATTTTGCTTACAAATACCCATTGCTTCGCTTCAGAAGGCCTTTATTAACCATCTGGAGCTGTATGGATTACTTTTATGATGGATAGATGCATTTTTTTTGGCTTCAAAATCCCATTCACTAGCACTACAAAGCTTGGAAGAGCCAGGATATCTTTAAAAATGTCTGCGATTGTGTTCGTCTGAAAGAAGATGGCCATAAACACCTGGGGTGGCTTGAGGGTGAGTAAATCGTGGGATCATTTTCATTTTTGGGTGAACTATCCCTTTAAAATGGGTTAAAAAAAACACCATATGCCATTATTTTTCTTTTTATTTTAATTTCAGTTTATAAATGGTAAGCTGCAGCTGTAAAATTTCCAAATATTACTATAAATATAATCATATACATATATAAACATACATACATGTATATAAATCCATAGTAAAATATGTTTTATGTTGTTGCTAAAAAATTCTTGTATTTTTCTTCTTGTAAAATAATTGATTTATATATATATAAAAATAATTTAAATTTAAATCAATTATTTTATATATATATATATATATATATATATATATATATATATATATATATAAAAATCAATTATTTTACAAATTTTTAATTATTATATTATATATTATATATAATATATATAATTACATTTCATATTCGGTTTGCTTGTTTTTTTTTTGTGTTTTTTTTTGGGGGGGGGGGGGGGGGTGGCACCATAATACATGAATTAAAATAAAATTGTATTGTTGTAATTGAATTTTATTTAAATGTTGACAGGTTCCGTGTGGGCCTGGGCATGATCGAATGCTTTGTTTTAAAGGAGAACTATAAAATGTTTCACATCCAGTAACCACGGAAACAAAACGCCAAAAGGGAAGTTGCGTTCAAAGCGCAAAGCTCTCAGGAAGGGAAATGATTAACAGAGGAAGTGATGACAAACAGGAGAGGCGCGCTTGGTCATAAAACGAGGAGAATATCAATAAAGTATTGCGACAGTGTGACTATTGCGCTTTCAAGCATTTAATGCGATTAGGTAATTAAGTGATAAAATCCAAACATAATGGGGCGACTCCCATCGATGAACCGATAAAACCGAATCGATGCCGAATGCAGAAATCCGTCGCATTTCGCCGACACGCGCGCCACAGGATCAGGGAGGCGCATGACTGTCACAGGGAGAGAACGTACCTGTCACAGTGACTGCATTTAAATGGCTTCGCACCGGTGTGCTTCCTGAAGTGTCGGGTCAGCTCGTCGCTCCTCGCGAAGCGCCACTCGCAGCCTTCCCATGAACACCTGTACGGCTTCTCACCTGTAAACAAAAACACAAACACCTTTCAGAACACTCTGCTCGCTCTCAACAGCAAAACATTCAGGAATGTGGTAATGCTCTGAAAAATGCATCTGTAAACAGGATGCATGTTTAAGGATCAGGTGACGCAGACAGTCTCGACTTTAATAAGATCCCTCAAGCTCTCAAGGATTGCAGGAATGCACGGCATGCCGAAAGTCTGTCTTATATGCGTAAACAGCATGCGGAACAATGCGTGTCACACAGTCTGTTTTGAATGCGATGGGGCCCTTTAAAAAGGGGCCACCCAGATCCCCATTCAAAAGCCTGCTTCTTTCCCATGACGAAACCAAAACTGTTTTGGTAGAGCAGGTTGTTTTCACCCCGGCTGGGTTTCATCCCCTCCCCCACCTTCCTCGCCACGGCCGCATTCCAAACAGATTAGGTCACCGTTTAGGCGTGCAGTCATGCGGGGCAAATATTCACAGAGTGACATTAGCCTTGCAGCTGAGGACAGCCTGTGTGAACTCGACTCCATTACACAACTTCGCAGGAGACGCGAACCCTCTTTTTTTTTTTTTTTTTTTTCGCTTTGATACGGCGCCAAAGACAATTTGGAGCAGCGTCGCGGTTTCTTACCTGTGTGAGTGCGCTGATGTGCTTTTAAGTGAGAACTCTTTGTGTAAACCTTCCGGCAGCCATTGAAGTGACACCTGTGCACTCTCCTCCTGCCGTCCGGAGAGGCGTCCCCTCCTGCGGAAGCCTTATCCGAGGCCTTCCCCAGTCCGTTTTTGCCGGATCTTCACCGGCACGTGCAAGTCAGTCTGCGTGGAGCCCCACACCTGCGGGACGCCGGGCTCCTGGGGGGTTTCCGGGGAGGACGGAGGCGTGCTGATGATGGAGGAACTCAAGTGATGCGCGGACTCCGTCAGGACCGAGCCCAGCGGGTTGGAGGTAAAGATGTGAGTGGGCGAGAGCTCCTCCGAGCTGTCAGACGCCTCGCTGCTGGCATCCGAATTCATGCTGCTGATTTCTAGTATTTGGCAGTCCTGATTGTCCTCTTCCTTGACGCTGGGAAGGTTGCCGTTGCCATCTCCCTTATCTCCACAAGCCAAGATGAGCTTGCTCCAAAGATCCTCCTGGGCCTCAAACTTGAGGTCAGACGCAGAGACGTACGGCTCGCTCTGCAAGTATCTCTCCAGCTCCAGACATGTCTGATTCAAAACAGAGAAGACCACGTTAGAATCCTCTAACTTTAACAGCCGACTGCCAACGTTTAGTGTAGGTTAACCCCGACTCTCTCGCACTTTCGGCTGAAACATGTTCGACCGTGTCATTGGCGGATATGTACGGCCAATAAAATCCGTTATCGGAGTATTCTAGGAATAAATATGGCTTTGAAGGTTGTATATCGTCTTTCTAGAACAGTTATCCCCTAGTGAGTCATGCAGACATTTCAGAGTCCTTTTAAGGAAGCCACAGAACTTCCTCGGTCGAGTTTCCTCATTCAAATAGCCTGACGTCCCCTCAGCCTGCATCTGGACGCATTTTAAACCGTATTAAGTGTGAACGTACTGCATTCGAGTGCAGAAGTGGTTCGAAAAACACGTTTTTTGAGTTTTTCCACTCATTTGGCTGTGCGGTTTTAGCTGGATAACAACGATGATGTTAAATTTGTCCTGAAAACGATGCCACACTCTCGTAAAATGCACACTTCTAAAAACGGTTCACACATCTGTCGTTTATTCAACACGATTCCGTTCCCACGCAACGTTCCAGCTTCAGTCACCATTCACTTTCGCTGTATGGAAGAGGCAGCGATGAAAGTGAATGGTGACTGAAGCTGTCAGTCAGTAAATGAATAGCGATACAGGTTTGAAACAACACAATGCTGAGGAAATGATGTCAGGTTTTCTTTTTAGCTCACCGGGAAACATTAAACAACGCAAACGCACGTTTAAATGCCAAGAGATACGTTCATATGGCTCCATGCCAGAATCCCAAAATGCCTGAGGGGAAACTACCTGGATCAATTTCAACAGAAACACTGCCAAGAATACGACTGCAACTGTTCAATCACAAGTATATCAATATCAAGCAGCAGAAGCTGCTCTGACAGAACATGTGCTGCGGACTGTCAACTCAAGCGGTCTGCGCGCGAGTAGGAACCGCACAAGAACAGGATGCAATTATTTTTCTTACTAAATGTGTTTTTTTTTTCTCGTTTTTTTTTTTACGAGGGAAGCGCAATATATACCTGACTTTAAAAAAAAAAAAAGTAATAAATTTGTACGCCAAAACAATCCGCTACATTCTATGCGAGTTGATTGACAGCATTCACCGCGCGACAATGTATCCGAATCAAATACGTCACTTAGAACGTTGCAACGTTACAATGTTTCATTCCACGCTGTAAGTTTATAATTCCAGCGCAGCGGAAGTTTCATCCATTTCACTTTAATAAAATCGTTACCTGTTGCCAGTATTCTTCAAGCGATGGCAAGGCAGAGAAATAGCCAGTGTCATGAACGATCTGAAGTTCCTGAAAAATGCTGCACATTGGTAGAACATCCATTGCAATCCCAAGTATTAGGCGATAAAGGACAAAAAATAGATATATCTGGTCGAATCGAGATAAAGCGTGACACGAAAGCGTCCTCTCCGTGCAATAGCAACGCGGTGCAGCCGTCGCTTTGCTCAGAGTCCGCTAGTCCGTCTGTTGAGCTCGCTCTATATTTGCAAACACTGAACTCACGCAAAGCGCTGCGCTCTGTCAACTTCCCCTATTCAAACCTCGCAGCCTGCCTACCCCCTCGTGACAACATGACGTTCCTCGCAACGCGTCCAATCAAACGAGGCCAGGTTGGGCGGGCGCATATGATATCACCTTGAGCCAACCGCAGCGGCGCGTGTGTATAGCCCCGCCCCCCTGAAGCTGTGATTGCTTCATTCAACCGTACGATGCTGCGTGCTGATTGGACGCTATTTTTAGGAGCGTATATAAAGCCCTTCGTTTCTGTTTCTTGACGACGGAGTGTCACACGCGCTTTGGTTTGGCCAGAGCGAGCGCTGTGCGCAATCGCTTGAGAACTTTAAAGTTTTGAAACACGGTTTTTTTTTTTCCATTTTAGCTCCCTAGAGTGACCACTAGAAACAAAAATATGGCTTTGGAGAAGCTCAAAGCATTTTGTGAAGACCACAAATAAAGTGTCCCTGTTATTTGGCAGATATCAGTGACGTGGATGTCTTGTTGCAATGCAATGTTTTCTGAAAAGATCTGTGAATAACTGTGAATCTGTGCTGTCAAGTCAAGTCACCCTTACTTATATAGCGCTTTTTACAATGCAAATTGTGGCAAGGCAGCTTTACGGTAATAATTGGCAAATCATTTTTGGCACCAGCTTATTCTATATATTATTGATTCATTCCGTTCCATAGATCAGTAGTTATTAGTCTAGTTAATTTATGTATGTCATTAATAATAATAATAATAATAATTTATGTGTTGTAACTTTCACGTCTTTCTCTATTAATGGCCATTGGAAAGTAGCCATGCGTTATTTTTTCAGAGCAACAAACAAATCTTACAAGTGAACATTTTTCCTGGTCTGCTGCAATTGTATGAAACGGTGCCTAATTAGAAATGATTTAACATCATGTTACAGTGTATTCTTAACTTTTAACTAACTATTACGTATTTAAAATCCAAAATTTGAGTCACTGTATTTCATTTTGAATGGGTGGTAATCAGATTACAGTTCCATCTGAAAAGTGTTTTAGATTACCAAAGTGATTACTTTGAGTTTTAATGTCATTTAAACAGCGATTGGTGATTCTCTGACTCTGAGCGTCTGAAAAAGAGGAGTTAAGTTTCATCAACATTTTAATACTTTTAAGAGGGATCATAAAAATGTTGTTATTTTTATTTAGTTCTGTCCTGAACAAGACAAAACGACTAAATTTATAAAAAATTGCCGAAATGTCAACTGAACTGTCCTGTCATGACCTGATGATCCACGACTGTTTTCATGTTTTGTGAGTCATTGTATAATTCACTCGTCACTTTTTCCCACAATTTGTATTTCACAATTCCGACTTCTTTTTCCTCAGAATTTCGAGATTTAAACTCACAATTGTTATAAAGTTATAAAGTCAGAATTGCGAGATATCAACTTGCAAAACTGACTTTCTTACTGAATTTAGTATGCAATTTTATATCTCATAATTCTGACTTTTCTCAATATTTTGAGTTTATATCTCATAATTCTGACTTTATAACTCACAATTGTAACTTTATATCACGCAATTCTGAGGGAAAATTTCAGAATTGTGAGATAAAAACTTGCAATGACCTTTTTTTGTGTTTGTATTCCAAAGTATTCTAAAGTATTTAGATTAAGTGACTAAACTTGAGTAATGTAACGAAATACGTTACAAATGACTTTTTAAAGCATGCATTTTGTAATCTGTAGTGAAATACATTTTAAAAGTAACACACCCAGCCCTGACTATGAAGATATGTTAAAATCTTTTCATCTATAATACCACCTTATAGCACCCTATGTGTCATCCGAGAAGCTCCATTTGAAATGAAAATGAATGCCAACAGATCTCTCTCTTCTTTAGGTATTATAGAGCTTTGAGATTACATTTGAGTTAAGCTTTCTACTTCTATTCCATTTGTAGTGGGAGTATAATCAAATCAACAAAAAATCTTTACATAGAAAGCGCTTATGTTGCTATAGTTGCAGATAAAAGAGTGAAATTTGGCCAGACACACTGCGCATGACTCAGACGCGAAGCACGCTCCAGTCAGTTAACACATGAGGACAGCACTGCCCAGTTGACTTGTGTCCACTCTTTATAGAGCTGCTTGTTTGGACTAACTAGAGGTGTTTAATGAACTAAATCTGTCTGTCTGGTTACTCTACCTTGACATAACTTCTGATTTAGTAGACCAAATATGGCAATGGTTTAAAAATACTTATTCGAGTCAAACAGTGCTCCAAAAGCGTCCGATATGTAGTACAGGAAACACTTAAGCTGCTACTGATATGACTTCTGCTTCATTAATCAATTGAAATGAAAAGTGAAGTGAAGCATATTCCATTCTGGGATGTAGTATTTTGTGCAGAGTGCATAAAGCATATTCTAAGCATACAGAAAAGTGTGTAATCCTGAAGTATTAAGAGTACAGCCCAAACAATGCTGGGTTAAAAACAACCCAAGTTGGGTTGAAAATGGGCAAACCCAGCAATTGGGTTGTTTTAATCCAATAAACATTTCAATTAAATGTTTGTCATTTAACTCCACTATTGTTTAAATATGGCTGAGCCCAAAATAGGTTGGAAATTAAAAATCAGACACATAATTACTAGACGCAACAACAATTATCAAAAGGTTTATTAATAAATGTTTAATTATTAATAACATATTTTGGGTTGATTTTAAGCAAGCAATGCAGTCATTTTTAGTTGGGTTAAATAAAACCCCAGCATGTTAGGCAAACATTTAACCCAACCACTGGGTTTGTCCATTTTCAATGCAATTTGGGTTGTTTTTAACCCAACGTTTCCGAGTGGAATAAGCTTTGGATTCCTTCACTTCAACTTGGTTTGTATACAGTCACATTTTCACAAGTGAATCATTCAACTGGAAACCGGAAGGTGATGTCGACACAGATTTTACTCTAGAATTCTTTATTTAATGAGATCTCATGTCAAAATTATAGTCAAATATACATTCAATGGGACGATGGAACAGTTTTGGAACGCTTGCAGTTCGCATACTCTCAATGTAATCGTTTAATCCTCTGGAATGGCTCTGAAATTGAGAGATACCGCTTTTTTTATCGCTTGCAGAAGACATGCGGGTAAAGTTAATTTACACGCTGATCTGGCCTCCCGTCCTCCGAGTTCAGTAGAGATGTTACAAACAACATTTCCAGAACAGAGTGCCATTGTCCAGCGCCACAGAATAGTCTGGTGCTAACCTCTGGAGAACTGAGTCCCTATTGTAGCTCTCAGCTGGGGCCATATTTGTAACTCATAGCATCTGATTCAGTCATATGGTGGTGTCTTTGGAGCTGCAGAGCCTGGCAATGATAGTCATTTCAAGGAATTTTTGAGCTGCTTGTCAGAGGGGAAGTGGTGCAACTGTTAATCATTGCCAAAGGTCAGACATTCCGGACAATGCCTTTGTCCAGGCCGCTTTTGAACTGAAAGAGTGCCATTGAGGACAGTCAGTCACTCTGGACCTCGGCGTCTGTCCTTTTAAACCCCTTGAAATTGAACTGCAACAATGAGTCGCAGTTTAACAGAGCGTCTTAATGTCACTTTTTGCACCGCCCTGCGTTAAGCTGATCTGGGCGTTTGTGCTGTCATAACATCTGAAGAGAGAGAGTCATGTGACTCGGTGCGCGTCGGAGTGAACGAGAACCCATCGGAGTCTCTGCACGCATGGCTATCGACCAATGAACCGAGCGACAACACGGTGCGACAACAAAGCAACCCGCAATGAAAAGTTGCCACTTGACGCTCTTTTCATCCCCATTTGTATCCAGCGGGATGTTTCATTAAGCAAGTGTCCAGAAAATACTCTGCGGTGGGCCCTGGCAGCCTTTATCTCTTTTAGCAAGGTTCTAAACTCTATCATCATTATGCAACCCTCCCTGCACAGTAGCCACAGGAAAGAGCAATTACGCACAGGGTCCATTTTAATACATCAATGTCAGTACAATCAGTAAGTTGTTGCAGGTTGTTCTTTTTCCCTTCTAAGCGATGTGCAGTATGGAAGGCCATTTATCCCGTGAGTACCCATCCCTTGATGCGTGCGAAAACAATTATTGGCCGTTCTTTTCAGGAAAAGTTGATCCTGCGCGCACGGGTCAGCGGACAGAGAATGGCCGGAAACTAGTCGCTATGCAAATAGACTGAGACACTAATTAGCCTTAATACAGCGCAGACATGGAACAGGCCAAGCATTTCCAATTGGATTTGCTGAAGCGAGGAAACGCACACCAATAGCTGTGTTTTATTAAAACTGGACGTGTGCCAAACCTGTTCATTCTCTCCCCCCCCCTCCTCGAGTCCCCAAAGTGACAGCAATACCATCAATGCGTGTTTTGTTAACGGTTACAAACAAAAGACAATGAGTGACTAATGTATACGCAGTTAATTCGCCGTTCATATCCCTCTCGGACTTATTTAACGCATTTTGTGTCGCGACCTATTTGAGCGTCCAATAACTTGGCAAACTTGCGAAAAAGCCAATTGTAATTCAGCAAATCATCCCTAAACAATTTATTTTGCCAGGTGCGTGTAATTGAGACGCATTGCTTTTCATAAGGACATTGAGCGATTGCTCAGGCATTAATAAAATGAAAATAAATTGATTGATTGGGAATCAATGCAGTGACATCAATCTTTGCCGGTAAAAGAGTAGGAGAGAGAGACAAAAGGAGAAATCAATATTCTTTCTAATGCACCATGTCATAAATCAGAATGGTCTTACTGTATGCGGTACCTGGCGACGCAAAAGTGATCATTGGCTTCATTAGACTTTACACATGGTCTGTCTCTGTTTGCTCAGTCTTGCGGACGCTTCATTGAAATTCAGCCAAGGGTGGCATTAAACGATCTCTTGTCAGCTCTGTGTGTGTACTGACGGGCAGGGAAAGTCGGCCACCGCGCAGCTGGCACTTGACCTTGCAGAGGGCACCGATGACTCTAATATTTATATTCAATAATATTTTTTATTAATAACCAACATTGTGAATGTTATTTTTGTTTTCATTTGGCCATTGAGATTCCTCCAAAATCCTGCGTCTTCTGCGAGTATTTGAATATGGGTTTCAGATTCAATCCTCATCAATATGCTGTTATAATTTAATCGCTTGCCTTTGTCTTCCACTTTAATTTGAAGGTCCACCTCAGACATTCCACTAATTACAAGTAACTTTTCTACTACATGCCAACTAATTTTTATTAGACTATTAGTAGACTGTTATGTTAGGGTTTGGGTAAATAGAACAAGTTATAGACAGTAGAATGTCAGGTGGAGAGCATCAAAATTTGCAATTTTGGAATTTTAATTTCCAAGTACATACACTTTCACAAAATTCTGAGTTAAAAAAGCCCAAGTTGGGTTGAAAATGAACTAATTGGGTTGTTTTAACCCAGCGGTTGGGTTAAATGTTTGTAATTTAACTTAACTATTGTTTAAAAATTACTGTATTGTTTGCTTAACATGAACCCAAATTAAAGGAACATTTATTAAATGAATAATAATTCATTAGTTTATTAATAAATGTTCACCTTTTGATTATTATTGTTGCCTCTAGTAATTATGAGTCCGATTTTTAATTTCCAACCTGTTTTGGGTTCATTTTAAACCAGTCATATGTTAATTTAATTGAGTTAAATAAAACTACCAGCACATTGGGCAAACATTTAACCCAACTATTACGTTAAAACAACCCAATTGCTGGGTTTGTCCATTTTCAACCCAGCTTGGTTTGTTTTTAACCCAACATCATTCAGTGCACCTCTTTCCACTGCATATATTCGAATCCCAATTAAACGAAAACAATTCTCAGATTCACTTTCTGTTGTTTCTGATATCAGACACTTCCCGCACAAATATATGGCACAGTACTATGAAATACTGAAACTGAAATCACTAAAAATAGGGTATCTAAAAATCACATCGAATGCACCAAGGCAGTATATTTAAGGGGGTGGCGTTCACGTAATTGAAACTCTGGAGGAAGATCTGAAATGTGATGGGAAATCTAAAGGGCAGTTCAATGGTCATTGTTTCACATTCTGTGGTTGAGGCTGGTTGTTTTCCCCTGTGATTTGATATGCTAAAGGCCGCTACCATTATTCCACGACGAGGAATGTTAAGTATTTTATGTTTTTTTTTTTTTTTCACTCGAACTCTGTGGGAAAATCGCCTCTCTTCTTTTTTTTTTTCAGAAGGGGGCTGGGCGTTTATCTGGTACAAAGTGTAAACAGAAGCCCAACCCTCTTATTAGAGGCTTGGGTGAATGAATGCACGATGCTTTTAGAGAGTCGGGGAAGTAGACCGTCTATCGGGTTACCTTGACCATTAATGACACGGATAGACCCTGTGATTCAGTCCTGAACTTTTCACAAGCTCAGTGTGAAAGTAGGAGGTGAAAGTGTGTTTTTCCCACACCTGATTTTTAGTCAATTTTCACCTGGTGGACTATAAAACGGACATTAAAATGTACATTGAAGAAGCCATATCTAC
Organism: Opsariichthys bidens; assembly: GCA_037194245.1. Lineage (NCBI taxonomy): Eukaryota > Metazoa > Chordata > Actinopteri > Cypriniformes > Xenocyprididae > Opsariichthys > Opsariichthys bidens. Next base: position 7,495,767 of record CM074311.1, on the reverse strand, counting down.
AGATCAGGATATTACAGTGAATGTGGGATGAGCTTTTTGATTCAGCACCTGAACACCTCAGCAATGGCATAGAGTTTGTACAGGCAAACAGAAAATGTACTTCTTTTCCCCCCTCGTTACATAGAGAGGCTTCCAATAAACATTTGCGAAGCATCTCTGACTTGACTCACTGCATGACTTTAGCTGTGTGTTATGTGCGCATTAACAGTGGGTCACCGACTGTCCTACTGATAGGGGCGCATAAAAGAAAATCTCTTTTGTCCTCCACTAAAATCTGATACCGAGCCAAGCCTCACAAGGTGGTGTGGACCGTCAGCCATCCTCCCCCATCCCCTCTTCCAGTCCGTCCGCCCCATCAGGGACGCTGATCTCTGGCAGTCAGGTCAGTGCCCAGGAGGTTCACGTTCCTCTCTCTCCAACACAATGCGTCTCCCCGTCTTATCTCTTATCTCAGCTCCGCATCTAATGTATACGGAGGCTCTGTCACAAATGAGCTTCAGTACAACAGACCTCACACGTGCTTGTTGATAAATTTAAGACAAAAAGATGAGTCCTTTCCTGAATGATATGAGATGATGTAGCATCATTTTTTTTCTCCTAACCCGGTTGGGTCAGTGGTTCACATTTGTAATTCCCTGTCAATTTTTTCACCGGTGAAAACTGATAAAAAAAAAGTCTAATTATTTAAGAAACATTTTTTTGTGTTATAATGAACACAATGTGATAACGTGCTCATTAAAAGTGGCCTACTAATGAGGCAAAAAGAGTGTAGATTATGAGTCTATTTAGTCTTTTCTCTCAGACTTGTTTCGTCACGGGTTGTTGAATTTTGCACGCACATTGCTGAACTACATTAGAATGGGCATGAGTGCAATAATATGGAACATTATTCACAGAACCGTATACAATTATCCAGCTCAAGATATGAGCTTGAACATGTCGCCCCGTCCCCAACTCACAACATTAGTTGAGTCTGTATCTATAGATGGTTTAAGTCGTTTAATGTCACGCCAAGTAGTGTAACATTTACAATCACAGACTAAATTGGAAGAATTGTTTTAATTCTTGACATGTCCTCAAAAATATGTGTAGGAAATCGGCCTGTACTTACTCAAGAAGCTAGTGCAACGGAACAGAATGAGGACTAAGATACATTTATTACAACCTTTCGGAAAACAGCCAGTATCTTCCATCCCAAACGCCAAAGCCCCTGACTAGCAGCATCTACGCTACCAGTATAGCTACACAGTAAAATCCCCAGAGTTAAATCAACTCTGCTCAGATAACATTTGGTCCCGCTCTAAATAGTGTTAAAGTAACACTGAAGCAGAGTTAAAGTTAATGAGATAATTAAGCAATTAATTACGCGATGATTGAACATTATTGATGAACGCCTGCTGTTAACAAGCAGAATCACTGAAGAAAAGAGAAACACAAGAACAACAACTGACTTCAGCCACAGTCTTAGATGAAATCAACTGAAGATAAAAGACATTCAATCTCTGAAGAGTGTGACTTTAACTCTATTTAGAGAGGGACCAAATGTTATCTGAGCAGAGCTGATTTAACTCTGGGGTTTTTACTGTGTAGGGATGGCTGACGCGAAACTAACGTTTCGACACAGTGTCGAGATCCCGAAGCGTAGATGTTTCGAAACACTGCTCCGAACTGTGATTCAAAACACCCATGTCACGTGACTATGGCTAAACGAAGCTTCTGCGCGTTTCGACAGGTGGCGTGCTTGCCGAGTCTGCGTTTGATTGACGGGGCGGGAACAAATCACACAATCGCACACAAATGCACCTTCACCTCGTGGGTTTTTGTGAGAGGAGAAAGATTTTGAGATAGCGTTTACGACATAGTGACATTTATTAAAAAAATCTGTAAAAAACAAACAAAAATGAGACCATTGTGCATTGATTTGTTTGATTAATTTTCATTTTCATGACCAAAATAACCTAGTTATTATTATTATATATTATAGTGATAAAGTGAGGATGTTAAAACCTCACCACATTAACAAAATCACAACTTTTTTATTTTTTTTAAACGGCTTGTTGTCAAAGTTGTTTCAGATAACATGTGCAATTGACCACTAGGTGTCACCGTGGAGACGGGTGTCGGTATAGTTTCGAAGCCTCGACACAATACGGCACATTTGCTTCAACTGTTTCAGTGTTTCATGAAGCCTCGCTCTGCCCACCACTACCAGTAGCATAGCGTTATCTCTTTAGCCTGGGCTAACTTGATCGCGTCTAGCTAGGTGGGCGTGGTTTCAGTTACCAGGCATCTCTGCTCCGCCCACGTCCCGCCTCCTCGTCCATTTTCAGTTCGACGACCATTTTTCGCCCCAGAAATGCTCTTCAGAAACCTGCGGCTGACATCACGTCCGTTGTTTTATACAGTCTATGACATATACACACAAAATTATGTTAAAATACCCTTCTTGGCAAGTATTCTCTTAAACACAGTTGGTTATGTCTTAAGTGAATGTAAACAAGATAAAGAAATCTGATGTGTATCATTATATTAGATCCGTGCATTAGGTCTTAAAGTGACAGCAGCCTATTAAAAATCTGCTGCTATGTCATTAATGTTGAACAACAAAATTATTTATATATTTAACTGGTGTTATTTTACATTTAATGATTACATTATTGTACCTGAATACTTTATTTGTAACTTTATTATATTGTATTCATCTGCTTGTAATTTGTGTGTTTCCTTCTCATTTTTTAATGTTGTCTTTAATACTCTTTAATTATCAAACGCTAGATGTTTGCTGTGGTATCCCAGGACTTTAACTGAGTTTTAAGTACTAAATAAAAAGTGAGTTACATTTATATGACTGTCTTGTGCTTGAAGAGACAGAAATGAAACACTTCACCCTTAAATTGAATAATACCATCTTCTTCTGAAACTACAGTTCTGTGAATAATGTTGCATATTATTTCACACATGCTCATTATAACGTAGTTCAGGAATGTGTGTGCAAAATCCAACAACCCGTGACGAAACAAGTCTGAGAGAACAGACTAAATAGACTCATAATCTACAATCACGCTCTTTTTGCCTCATTAGGAGGCTACTTTTAATAAGCACATTATCACATTTTGTAAATCCATCGCAATAACACACATTCATCTTATCTGTTCAATGTACTGCTCATGTGCATTCACTCAGTTTTGGATGGGTGAAATAGGCAAATTAATAATTCCATCACCATGGCAACGTGTCTTCCGAATCCACAGAGTGAGGCAGAATTAGGAATAATGACAGGAAACAGAATGAAAATGAGATTTTGGAGCGAGTTGGATTTGTATTAACATGGCCAGTAATTTAACCAATCATGATAAGACATTCAAAAGGGATTTTGAGGCCCTTTGTCATGGTAACAAAAGCAACAGTGAGTACACATAGAGCAGTTGAAATAGTGAATACTAAGTGACTAACTCCATGTTCAAACCCTCATGGGGCTTTGTAATCAAGGAAAGTTTCTTTTTGATACTTTCGGTATGACTAGCACAGCTTGTCTTGCCCTGTTAGGGCAGTGTGACATTGAATGGTGCTTTCCCTCTAGAACCATAATAAATGAAGTCCAGGCTCCTTCTTGTTTTGGGCTGGATCTGATACTATCCACAAGGATTTTACAGGAATAGTAATACGATAAATTACAATGAATGAGGACTGAATCTTTAAAGCTTCAAAAAGAACCAAACGCACAATAAACATGCGTATACAACTCCTGTATTATGTTCGATGTTTTCAACAGTCATACAATAGTTTAGTGCGAGTAACAAATGCTGGATCATTGAACTCAAAAACAGATCTGATTTGCTATTAATCATTCAGATCGTTTTTTTTTTTATATTGTTGTTGTTGTGAACTGGATCAAACGATTACATTTACATTTAGTCATTTAGCAGACGCTTTTATCCAAAGCGACTTACAAGTGAGGAAAACAAACAAGCGATTCTTCATGAATTGGCAAATAACACAGGAAGTGCTCACAATACAAGTTTCATACATTGCTCAGTACCATAAGCTAGAGTAGGAAGGGAAAAGGGAAGGAAAGGGTTTTTTTTTTTTTTATGAGGGGATTAAGTGTTCACGGAAGAGATGAGTTTTCAGCTGTCTCTTGAATATTGCCAGGGATTCTGCGTTCCTGATGAAAGTAGGGAGGTCATTCAATAATCAACAATAATATTACATTGGTATTGGTATCGGGAGAGGCATTAAGGTGGTTTAGATCGTACCTATCAGGCTGTTACCGTTTTGTTTATTTAAACAGGGAAGAATCTAAGATAACGTCAGTAAATTATGGAGTCCCACAAGGATCTGTGTTAGGCCCTCTGTTGTTTTCAAAATGCTGCCACTTGGTAATATTATAAGCAAACATGGAATTAGTTTCCACTGCTATGCCACCTAGAGAGTACATCAGTTTGGACCCAGCCTCTTCTGAAGACTTCAGATGACCCCGACCCCTGCGAGGACTTCAGATGACCCAAACTCTAGATCAACATACACCATTCCAAATTTTGCTCTATATTATTGTTAACATGTATTACTTCAATGAGCTTATTGTTTCTGCCTTAAATTAATACATTGTATTAAATAAGCAAACTGCCTGATTTTGTACATGGACATTTCTGAAATTACATAATTTGGACACAGTCACCTCTGATAACAGAGGTAATGTTGGCATGCATTTTGTGTAAAGCTGCTTTGAAACAATATGTATTGTCAATAGAGCTATACAAATAAATGTGAACTAAATTAATTACAAGATGTTACTTATTGCACTCTTCTTCTTATCTGCACCTCTTTAAAGTGTTTACTACATTTGTGTGGTTAAAATGTGGAACTTTTGGTTTCACAATTCAACCTTTACTTGAGGTCTGTGGTTATCACACAGGTTATGATTGTACGTTTCCTCCAAATGTAAGCATATGTTTACTCGGTTTTTTGTTTGTACATTCAAATCCACACACGATGATATCATCCTCTTTTGGACTTTAGACTATGATATCATATGTTTGAGCAATGTGTCATCCGCATTTTCATTTGCTGCTCCCATTTCCCATCACACTGCTTATGTCATTTTCCCATGAGTAAGGCATTCTCTCACCGGATTGTTTTACCTTGGCCAGGTCAGCACACTCAGAGACGGATCAGAGTTGTTTTGCAAACACCTGTGCATGTTCCTATTGGCTGGGGATTCAGGTGTGACTGTTGACTCACCTGGGACTGAATGAGCTTGTGTCCATTTAATAGAAACGTGTTTAACAGAGCGTTTTATAGGGGACTGGCAAAGACATAGCTCGTAAAATAGTATATAGCTTTAGTATAAACTACTGCAAGACTGTGTAAAACTGCAGAAGTAGACTGTATATCATAATTCATTGCCCTAGAATCCCTTGAAAAAGTCAAACAGAGCAAATGAGGCATTTCATTCGGATTCCATAATTGTCTTTGCAATTGCAAACCAGTAAAACTGCATTATTTAAAAGAATTTTGCCTCACACAAAGTATGGCACAATTGCTACAAGTATCGTAAAAGAGCGTGTTGGGTCAAAAGTTGGCAAGACCATTAAAAATCTCCCTATTCCCCAGTGAAATGTGAATAGCATTAGCTCTTCTCTCTTCCTCTGTGTCTCTGTGTAAACACCTGAGAATGACTAACCCATATCTCATGACCAGCCTGCAGTGCTGCGAGCCCTGTGTCCTGCATTCCCCAGGAAATGAGGCATGATGCGTGCCATCACCCAGACACAACCCCTCAGGAAGCAGGAGCACAGATATAAAACAGACTGTTAGCTTAACACACGGCATAGCTAGGTCACAAGGAAAGGGTCAGCTTTCATATGATTGTAAATTAAATTGACATCATGTGCTGGATGCATCTCTTTGTTGTTTCCTTTAGTTTATTTACCCTTCTTGAATGTAATATACAAAAATCGGTTGCACTAATGCTTGATAAATATGCGAATGTGCTCTTTAGCGGTAGCTAGGGTGTGCGGTATGGTTTGTTTACTTAGGTGTCCTGAATGTTTTTTTAAGATGTTGCTATGTGATTGCTAAGATGTTCTGAGTGGTTGCGTAGTGGCCAAAAGAGTCCACCTCAAAGTATCCCCGACTCACAGAATCCCCGGGATTTCTTCTGCATATTGATAGCAACTCCCTGATGGCCAAAAATTATATACAATATCCCGGAAATCGAGCGAGAGAGAGCGAAGCCCCATTTCCAGGTGATTCAATCGGAAATTCTCAGCAGAGATGCATCTACTGTTTCCACCCGCTATACATGTGTTTTCCTTTGACAACTTCTGTTTGGATTTCATCACATTCTACTAAACATCACTTCTGCGGAATACCATACGGATGGATGAGAACCATTGAATGATCCAACCTGCGGCTTATGAGCGAGCGGGAAAGAAAGCAAATGAAATGGAGAAGGGAGTATAGCTTTGATTTCTAACTGAGAGGTCGGATTAAATAAGGGATTAAAACAGTGTGAATAGAAAAGTACCAGTAAAAAAAAAAAAAAAAGTTGGGTACGGATAAACGTAAATAAACTGCGTCATTTTATGAGCTGAGTTTCTTCCGTGCTCTGGTAATATCAATGATATGACCCATTTCAAGAGCTACCAAAATTACAATTTAAAATAAGAATATGAGCATAGCTCACCTACATTCACAAAAATATTGAAACGTTATCAGTGATACTGATTCAAAACCATTTTAAACCATTCAAAACCTGAGCACCAGTGATTGAATGTCAAAGCACAGTTTGAATGCCCCGCCCCCACCTGAACTGGAAGTTTTGATTGGTTTTGAACCCAAATCAGACATTGGCAGAAGCGCAGGGCTCCACCACAGTGGTTTGGGAAGTTCACGTCAAATGCCATCTCACCCTGTTTCTTCGTCAGCACATGTGTCAAAGCACTTTCTACTTTTGGTGAAAATTATTTTTAATCAACTCAAGTAAAAATACGACAATTTAATTATACTCAAGACAGTATAAAAAACTGAAAAATGCACTCAATTACTGTAACTAAAGTATTTGTAATTAGTTACTTTACAGCTCTGGTAATTATAGCAATTGGCAAACATTTTAAAACATAGAAATCCAAATAAAACAACTGGCAATAAGGCAAAAATGCTCCTAGATAATACATTATAAGAATAATAATAAATAAATTATACTCTATTATAAACTATACTAATAAATTATACTCATTGTGTATTTTGTTTTTCAGTCTCAAATAACACCGAAGAAGCCAAAAGTAAGCTTACATCCAAGGAGTAAGAAAATCTCTATTTTGATGCAACACATCATAGGGGTCACATGTAAGTTTACAATAAATAAATCTTGACGGCACGCTGACCGACATTAAGCGCAAAACCTATTTTCATTCTGGATACACTTTACCAGTCCTCATCGCTCATGGTACTGACAGCTTACTGTGACAGAGCTCTAGCCATGATGAGTGGCAGACAGGAGACTGCTGGAGACTATCGCCTATGCCCTAGAGAGCTGCCAGACACGGCTTCCTATCAAGCAGGCCGGAAGGAAGCCGAGTGTGTCAACAAAGCGCCGTACACCTCACTCATCCAAGCGCTAATGGATGAAGACGCCGCAGCTGTCCTCAGAGAGGGAAATAGAGAAAAAAAAAATAGCGAACATTAAACTCTGTTTCCCAGCAGGCCTAGTTTTTCTGCTCCAAAACAACAACACGGAAAACAACAACACAAATCATTACTGACAGACAGGTACCCAGGTGAGTTCTAATAGGAATCAACCACTTGTTGTTAACCTCTACAGTCACCTGAAATGACTTTGTGGTTCAGACATCATCTGAAGGGTTTCCTCAAAGTAGGTAAGTGATTGTAAAGTACAAGTAGTTGTAGCATTACAGATGTGACATCCGACAGTTTGGCCATTCTATCTCTCGGCTGATGATGTTATTGCTTTACTGTGCTAGCAACGCTTTTAAACGTCAGAAAGGGAAGGATGAAGCATTCAGTGATCAAGAGTCAGGATGAACACCAAATCAAGCTTTACTCAAAAGCACCAGCATGGAATTTTCGGACAAAGACTTGATGGCTTTGGATTGGTTTCCCTTGTGTGACTTAATTAGCGGCCCAGGCCAAGCTCAATGAAGCAGCTCTCTGGGACTTTCTGAGTGGAGGTGCGAAAATCTGGGTCAGTGGGGCTGGGAGAACGTTGAGGTTTTCATGCCAGGGTTCTGAGCTCCCTCTCGCACTATCAACCACTGACAGACTCCACGATAAGACAAGGACAAACCTTGGCCCTGGTTACTGCAGCTGGCCAGCTCAGTTAGCATTCCCATCAATTCCCTCTAATCCTGGAATTTAACTCTGTCCCTTGCCCTACCAAACCAGAGACCAGACACATTCCTCTGCTGGCACACCATGGCACTATATTTGAACAGAGAGCAACTCCCACAATGGCCTAGCAACAATTTGCACACTTGCGTCGGCACAACCAAAGTCCTTCCCTGCTGACGAGGCCATGCAAAGGAATGGTGCTAATTACATGCCATCACTAGTTCTTTTTCGGGCCACCCCTTGCTCATTCTGTACATCCGCCATTCACAGTTTATCTTTACCCTTTTAGTTTTCCATGTAAGCCGAGGTTCGCTCACATTAACTGCCCCCGCTTCAATTATGCTGCAACCTGTCCTCAGAAAACCTCATCGCATGTACCACAGGTTACAACCTGAAAGAGATCTATCACCCGCTGATCCCATAGGTTTCGGCAGCTTGGGCCATTTCTGACAAGGCAGTTATTAGTGGCACAGTGGACGGAAGGTAATTAACCACAATATCGCATCGCAACATTTGTTCTGAATGGTTCCTCATCACCAGAGAAGCCATTTTCTCTCATTCCCAAGGTCAGATGGATGAGATGGCCCACTGTGCCACTGGAACCTGACAACAGGGTGCCGCAATTACCGCTGTCCTTGATATTTAATGGGGAATGAGTGCGGTAACCTTTAGTGTTTGCTTGTGAGACCCCCCCTTCTCACCCACTTTCCCCTCCTCTGGCTCTCTCTCCTCCGTGGGGCGGTCAGAAAACAGAAGGATCACTTTGGAAAGACATGTGAAGTGTGTTTGCGTGCCAGGCAGTGCCGTGGGAGCAAGGGAGTGTGTATGCACACACACATTCACTCACAGATACTGCCAAATGGATGCATGTCAATGCTGTTTGGGTTGACAAGGGACTTACTTGTGGGCCAGAGGGTAGACAGAAGTGCAAAAGTAAAAATAGTCACTCTCCTCTGCTAACTCTGCACTAGTGACACAAAGAATTTGACACATTTTTCATCAAATTGTGAAATGTCTTTAGCTTTCATGGTAAGTTCAGTGCATACTAGTTGGTCTTGAGAGCAGTCATAAGAGCCTTTTTTGAAGGTCTCGGTTTTGTCTTGGTCTCTGTCGCGTTTGGACTCGGACTGTTTTGGTCTCGGACTAAAAGGACTCGGGATTTTATTTCGAGACCGGTTAAGACCACAACTGTGGGGATATTGCTAAAATCCTGCTTCAAACGCAACTTGTTTCTAATTTCATTTATTTTGTTAATGCCGTGCCTGATCAGAAACGAACAAGGGATTATTAATACAAATGCCTACAAAATTCAAGATATGCTTGCAAAAAATTACTTGTATAAGATCTTGATATTTATGTCACAAAACATAAATATCATAACAAAGAGGACCGTTTTCACAAATATGAGAACAATTGCGATATTGTTTCTAATGAATTAATCTCAACATTATTTATGCCTTTGTAATTGTTCCAATTCAGATGCAACTTCTGTTCCTCCTCTGCAGTGTAAGGATGAATTTAGTTGTTAGGGATTTCAATTGATTGGTAACAGCTCTATAAAGTGTCTTATTATTCTAAATGTAATTATTGATTAAAAATAAGACATTTCTCAGGCAGTAAATGTCTGGTCTTGGTCTTGACTCGGTCTCAACCCCTCAAAGTCTTGATCTTGTCTTGGTCTCGACACATACTTGTCTACGTCTTGACTTGGTCTTGGTTTAGGTGGTCTGTATACTGCTAGGTAAGTTTAGTAGAGACTTTGATTTAAATCAAAGTGCCATAGTGTTACTATGGTCTTTTAATATGATGGTATTCTATCAAGTACCTTGCCTTTTAAATATGGGCAAACCTTATCAGATCATGAATACTAATAAGGTGATGTAACATGATGTAACAGCGGTATACCTAAGTGTTTTGCTGAGGGGCAGGCAAGTGGGCTCTAGCTATAACAGTCTTAGTGCAACCGGTTAGCAGTGTCTTGGGTTGTAATTTTATACTATTTTTTATTCTTTGCATTGCAGGCAAACAAAACAAAATCATGCAAAATAGTATACTCTTAAAATATAAAATAATGCACCTCCAGTGCATTAGTTACCTGATTTTGTTTCTTCATCAATCATTATTGTTGACTGTGACATTGTGTTTCTGCCAGCGAATACATCTAAATTCATATTGTTACTTATACCATTTGGCATCTGATATGCACATATGCATACAATATAATGCGCCGTGTGTTTTTGACGCTGATTATAACACAGCTAACAGCTGATTAACGTTCATGAACCCAATCAGAAGTGATTGTGTTGCGCACTGCCAGCGTTTAGGCAATGTGATGACAATGACAAATGACAATTGACTCAATCCCTAGGTGAAGGAGAAAAACTCTACACCATCTTCAATCTACATACCTTCAGAGTTAAGACTGACAGACAAATGCTTTCAAAATCTTGCCCGTCATCACTGCTCTCAGTCAAATGGACACCATATGCAATGTGAGTATTATGGAAAATGTCCCACATGTAGTTGTTTCTCTAAATTGTAAGTTGGAACCGAGCCACAGTGTGCAGCATATCTGACAGCTTTAAAGATCCATCTTTCATTTTTGTGCCTCTCTAGAGTGCTCTGCAAAAGACAGGTAAGAAAAACTCCCCGAACATCCTGCAGAAATGAGAAGTGCCTTATGTAACAGTGGCTTACCTTCTCTCATCACCGTATGCTGTCAGTGTTTACTTTAGCGCTTGTTTTCTCTGGATCCATGGACATGAACACATGAAGACAGCGAGTGATGATCTATGTTCCCAACATTCCTGGGCGTCATTGTCGTCATGGTCCACTGTGAACATACAGCCGTGCAATTTATAATGTCAAACAAGTATATGTTATCTTTCTCATGCCATGTGTCAGTCAGGTAGCCATTACAAGGAGGGATGTTTCACTACGGGGTCTCTGTTTGAAATACATCACATGCGTAAGACTGGATGAAATGCACTTGATAGAAGTTGTGTTGAAGCATTCCAGTGGTCACATTGCACTGAAACAGTAAAACCGCAAAGTGTGGTGTAATTTTACAATCTCTTCTGAACGCCAGTGTGAAATCTATTGAAAATAACAATGAATTCTTACTTTTGAACAATGATTGAGGCTGACCACATTGTTTACGCTCTATCTACATCTTCAGCCATTGTCCACTGAGGTCTTGATGCTAGAATGGGACTTTTGATTCTCTGTGATAAACTTTTGACCGGAGTATGTTTCCTGAAAAAGAAACCGAAGATTGAAAGACATGTACGCTCCGCGATTCGGCATTGGAAATGTCAGATGTTGCAGTCTGATGTCTGCAAAGACTATCTCCTAAGTAACTGTTATATCTAAAACCTGTTTACCTCTTTGAATGGGATTAGTTTTCAAGACATTTACTTTACAGACATAATGTAACAATTTCAACCAAGGGGGAATTCCTGAAATGCGACTCCCTCTCCGCAACCTCCCGCACAACCACCCCAGCAACCCGGAAACGTGAAACCGCACCACGATACATCTTGTCATTTTCTGGTGTCTTCTCATTAGTCAATGACCATTTGAAACACTTGGAGTATTTGATGTATGATACACGTCTACATGGCTGTAGAGAATAGATTCACAAGCTTTTAACCAGATTTGTCAGTTCGCACTACAGGTTGCTTTTATAGATGGTTAAATATTCAAAACATTGAATGTACAAGACATTTTTATCGGCAGAAGAAAAAGATTACTGAGACAGTCCATTTGTACTGTGGGTCAGTAAATCAATCCAGTGCGGTCAACTTCACGTTGTTTCTTTTAGTAGGATGAAAATAATATGTTATTTAAACAGTGATTAAATCATATGTAGAAATTGATCCATTTACAATCGCCGGAGCTGTCAATCAAACGGTGTGAATTTATCAGTGACTGAGTTCTGGACTTGCACTAAATCTCCTGTTTTATTCAACGAATCTCTTTGTTACATCAAGTTTGCACTGTTAGTTATGATGAAAGAGTTCGTTAGTGTTGCAATGACAAAATTGCGGCTTTCATGCTCAGCAACATGTCTGTGTTCGGCCACTGCATGTTCATCACTGCAACCTTTCATGCCATAGATTTAAGTGTAATGCCATAATCAACACTTTTCACGATTAGTTAATCTTGAGAGCTGTAATAGTAAACACTGTGATGAGCAGGGCGGGCGAGAGCTGTGAGGGAATGGCACGAGGCCGGTGACGCGAGTGATAATGAGCGTCAGCTGCGTGCTGCACCGGTCTCGTATCTCTAACGGAGGAGCTCCGGAAGCATAAAAGAGGAGCGACGACAGTGAAGGACGAGAGAAGACCAGGGCTGGATTTTATGTTGTGTTTTATTATGTTCGTGTGGGGGGCAGTCGCCATGAGGAACTGCCGCCCTTTTATTTTCATTTTATTGTTTATTTTATTATTAAAGTTACGTTCAATGTTCGCCGGTTCCTGCCTCCTTCTTCCCATATTTACGAACCATGTTACATTGGTGCCGAGAGGAAGGAGGGACATTCTGTCGAAGAGAGTGAAGACCGCGAGTGGCTGCCCAAGGCGGTGGTGCTGGAGCGACTGAGCAACCGGTGGGACGGAGAGCTCGCTGCCGTGCTCCTGGGACGAGGTGGGGTGGCTGCCGTCCAGGAGGAAGCGGAGGAGTCGCCGCCTTTCGCCATGGACCGGAGCCTGCTGCCTTACGCCTTGATGCAGAGGAGCAGGGAACGGGGGACTCGCTGCCGGCTGCCCTCAGCTGGAAGAGCCATCGCCGGCCACCAGGGAGCGGAGGACGATCGAGCCGTCCACCGAGTGTCCAGTAAGAAGAAGAGCCTCTTGGCTGGATGAGGACCAAGATTTTTTTTTTCCTCTCTCGTCTTTGTCGCTCCTTGTGCTTCCGTCTCCTTTTCTCTCGTCTCGTCTATCCTTACCCCCAGGTGCTGCGGCCGCCGAGACTGGCCCCCGGGGGGGAGTAAGTGCAGTCTCGTGGGTACCCCCCGGCCTACGAGGGGCGATGATGGGGTATGTGATGAGCAGAGCGGGCGAGAGCCATGAGGGAGACGTGATTGCTAATGAGTGTCAGCTGCTCGATGCACCGGTCTCGTATCTCTAACGGAGGAGCTCAGGAAGCATAAAATAGGAGCGACGATAGTGAAGGACGAGAGAGGACCAGGCCTAGATTTTATTTTGTGTTTTATTATGTTTGTGTGGGTGGCAGTCGCCGTGAGGAACTGCCTTTACTTTCGTTTTATTGTTCGTTTATTTCATTATTAAAGTTACGTTCAATGTTCCCCGGTTCCCGCCTCCTTCTTCCCATTCTTACGAACTGTGTTACAAACACGTTCTAAAGTTTTTGAGGGATTAACTTTACATTTATTCATTTGGCAGACGCTTTTATCCAAAGCGACTTACAAGGGGAGCAATTAGGGGTTTCGTGCCTTGCTCAAGGGCACCTTAGTTATGGTATTGAAGGTGGAGAGAGAGCTGTTCATTCACAATCCCCACCTTCAATTCCTGCCGGCGTGGGAATCAAACCAGCAACCTTCAGGCCAGCTCCCTCACCATTAGGCCACGACTACCCCAACTATTTCATATTGCAAAGATTTTAGCCAATCACAGCACTGGGCGTTTACACTGAAGTCTCACAGCAGACACGCCCCTTAAAACAGAGCGTTCAAATCAGAGGGCTAAAATCAGGGTAGGAAAAATGCCTTTTATTTCTATATAATGACCATTTTTGATGTTAAAAAGCATACACCAGGAAACATAAAACAATAAATCAATGCAGTACATAACCCCTTTAACACTAATCCCACTTGAATAGGGCTTTCCATAGTAAACGACAAACCTAAGGGAGCAAATTACAGTACTATTTTGCAATCAAGACAAACTTGGCACAGCACTGAGATCGCTGACTTAGTGAAGGGCTATAAAATGAGACACTGGTGTTTAGAGAGGAATGTGTAGTCTGTCGGTATCCATACAGGGCTAATGTACTAGGAGAGGACCGGCTCAGACTTGTCTCTAGAATATTGCAACAAGCGTGTCACCGCGTTCGCTGCCATGTCAGGTTGTGTGTGTCTGGTGGCACATTTGTAATTCCAGGTATTTGGGATCAGAAATACCTCATGCCACTATTTCCTGACAAGCACCAAGTGAAGAAAACACTGCTATCCTATGCTATTTTCAGGAATTTCCATGATGTGCGTGTGTCAAGCTCACATCGAGTCCTCTGGAGAGAGGGGAGACTGGTGATATTTTGTACGCAGAGCTTCGTTATCGGCTCATTGGTGATTCTTGCTGCAGGCACCCACCATGCGTGTTCATAAGCGTGGATCTTTCTCTGGCTTTGATGAGAGATCATTAGCACCAGGTCATGACTGATGCTTCAACAGTCTCCCCGCTCTCTTGGATACGTTTTTGCTTTATCTGTTTTTCCCTCCTATCCCCGATAAAAAAAGAGGCGTAGAATCGCACGAGATAGCGAGAGGTGCGCAGAAAAGATGAGGTGATTGCCAGTTGCCACTTCACTCAACTGCATTTTAATTTTCAACGTCGCCTGGGGACTAAAAAAAAAAAAAAAAATGGGAAAAGAAAACCTTGCCTCGCAAATGACTTCAGTGAAGGAGCCGGAAACATGGAAGCGAAGGAGATTCACTGGCAGATATTTCAGAACAAATCACCTGCATAGAAGGCGTCTCACTCCCTAATGGAAATCTATATTCATCTTGGTCCTGATTTGTCCCACGAGGCCTCAGATCTGGCTGATTCCACATCGTCTTATCAATTTTCCCATCCCCTTTCTCTCTCATCCGTCGTTCTACTCTGTTTCCTGGCCGCGAGGACGCCGCTGCATCGTATTCCATCGCCATGGAGACATCCAGCCACATATGAGGCGCGTTATACGATTATTAATGACAAAGCATGAAGTACCCGTATGAATATGTAGATAAGCCAGCTGCGTATGGTTCTCATATGAACTGGATTGATTCCAATCTCTGACGTCTAGTTTGACTGATGGCGCCGTCGGTGTTATTTAATATGCCTGAAGTCTGTTCCTCTCTGTAATAATGTTTGAGCACATACAAAGTCATCTGCTTTGACTCTAATTATTAGTAGGCAATCCATGTTTCTCCAGTGACATTCATTGAAATGACTCCTCTGTACTATAAAAAAACCCTACAAACAAAAATCCCAGCATGCCCTACTTTCTGCAGCAAGTTTGTGAGTGTTTACTTGGTTCTGCTGTCCTTCTCTAAAGGGCACCTTCGCTTGTGATGCAGCGAGAGAACATGGAGACATACACATGCGATGGCGTACACGATAGGAGAAATGAAATATTACAGGGGGAAAGATCATATTTATTAAATCCCCTTGGCCGGGGCTGGACTCGAGCCAACTGTTGCTGTTCACTTCCTATCACCCGTAACGAGTCTGCGGCGGATGAATGAGTGCACAAGACGTTAGAAAAGATAAAACCAGATTGCATATTAAGAGAGCATAAGGGACATCATATTAAAAACAGAAGCAATCTCAGTATCATCTAAAACACTGGGAACATCCCCCACCCACTTGTCATGGATTATAGTGTGCTTGCTGGCTTACTTGAATTGTTCCTTGAGGTCACTTAAAGGGGAATGAAAACTCTTTCTTTGATTGCAGAACCCAGACTCATGCAAGACTGTTTTCTTGTATTCTGGGACACAGTGCCATTTTGTAGGCTAGATTTACTAACAGCTTGCGCCAGCACAAACCTTCTTTCTGTGTTAAAAAACTACTGTGAGTATTAAGTACTTAGACAGATCGTGGAGAAATTAGCACTGAAAAGGCTGTTCTTTTTGCAGCTGACCTTATTGCATATGCATTTGTTGGAGTTTCCCTTTCAGATGCAAATTTATGTGAGGAGAGTATTTAAACGAGTCACGCAAGTTGATTTACTAAGGTTTGCTCTAGTTAATTTACTGGTGTTTGCACCATAAAAAGCACGTTTTAAGCCAGAGGCTAATTTGCTCTGCTCTTGGTCGATTTCGTTGGTCATTGTGGAAATGATCCGACCTCTGTCATTAGATCACTCGCAGAACTTTCCACTGCACTTTTTTGGATTTGCTCTTGTAACCCCTCTACCGGGGTCCTACTCAACCTGCTCTGAGCAGGCCTCGAACCCCGGTCGGACGCTCCAACAAGGAGGCTAAAGGCCGCAATGAGCGTCTCATGAGGTCAGAGGAGTGAGGTTTACTCGCACAGCAATGACTAGCTGGCCTACGTTAAATTCAACACCCTCAAACCTCACTCACTCCCATCCGGGTCACGGCACCAATGTAACCCCTCTACCCGGGTCCTACTCGACCTGCTCTGAGGAGGCCACGAACCCCGGTCAAACGCTCCGACAAGGAGGCTAAAGGCTGCAACCTCTAGCGTGTGTCGCCAGAGCGTCTCATGAGGTCAGAGGAGTGAGGTTTACTCACGCAGCAACGACTAGCTGGCCTCTGTTACATTCAACACCCTCAAACCTCACTCACTCCCATCCGGGTCACGGCACCAATGTAACCCCTCTACCCAGGCTCCTACTCGGCTCGCTCTGAGTGGGCCTCGAACCTAGGTCTACCGGCATCTGTCGCTAGAGCGTCTCTTGAGGGCAGAGGAGTGAGGTTTACTCACACAGCAACTACTAGCTGGCCTCCGTTACGCTCTCTTATGCTCAATTGCACTGTTTAGTAAATCTGGCCCTTAGTCAGTGTCCTGGTAGCAGGATATTTAGCTCGTTTTAATTTATCGCCTTTCCCACATTTTAGTAATCATCATAAATTTGGCATCAATCGACAGCTTAAACGCTCAAATTTCAAGACCATTTTGAAATAAGACACCTTTTAGCAGGCTCAGTTGTTGTGATATCTACTATTCACAGTTGCCGAATTAGTTTTGTAAAATATATATTTTGTATCAATACAGTACATTTTGAGACCAACCTAATTGCAGCCAATTAAGTTCAAATCTATGCTCAGAAACAGGGTAAAGTAGGTACGCTGCTTCCTGACTACGTTTTACAGTAAGTAGTGTAGTTCAGCTGTTTTCGAAATACTACAGCTTTTCCAGTAACAATGTGTTTTTTTTTTCTTTTTTCGAACAATTAATGTGACGTGATCCGGTTTCTGCTTTTGTTACAATGTATTGCTCACAAGGATGGGCTCATACGGTGCATTTATAGCCTGTCGTGTACGTTTCCACTGGACTTTTTAGTGCAGAAAGCAGCGCCGCTCATTTGGTACGGACTCGCACTCTGTGAAAGATATTAGGGGCAAATCTGGGCTGTGTTTCTGATGCAATATCTGTCGTTACCACCATAGTTCAATGATTCAGAGCTTCCCAAAAAACTTAGTTCAAACAAACATTTGCTAGCAGCGTTGTAAACTTGTTTGGCTGGAAGTACAGCTCTTGACCTTTGGTTAGAAGAATAGTTTCTTATTAGTATGACAAGTGGCCTTAGATCACGCTCTTGAGCAAAATAAGCAAGCTAACATGCAGTAGAATCTCTATCGTTCATTCCGTTTGAATATGCAGTATGTACATTTCATTCTACATCGCAATACATCAATGCAGGTGTAAATGCATAAGGGAACCTGTTATTACTCAAACGTCAGCTAAAGCGAAATAACATTATATATACGGATAGTATATATCAGGAACTTAAAATGAACATGAAATGCTTAAAATCGTTTAAAAAAAGCTTATCGTTATTGTGGCTTTTAGTCAGTGTTTGTTGTCTCTATTGTCAGAAATGTTATTTGATGGTCATATACAGCTAATGTTGACAAAATTCACGGTTAGCAAATATACACATTTCAAGTTTATGGACTTTATCTTCTAGGAAAGCAGGCCAAACTACTGATGATTCATCTCAATTTTTGGCTATTTTGAAAGTGATTTGATGTGTTCCACCACTACATTCTGTTCCAACAGGAAATACTTCTAGAAAACTGAACTGTCAAGTCATTCCCAGTCTTTAATAAACTACTTGTAAAATGTGTAGTTAAAAAACGATTTACAATAATCTCTCAGTTGTGTTTGTGGAACTGCCTTTGCTTTTTTTTTTGTTTGTTTGTTTTACACATACGGAAAAGTCATCTTGATAGAAAGTCAAAGTTTCTAATACAGTATAGATATGCTCTATTCTAAAGAAATTTTTGGACTAATGTTGGTTATATTTTATGTGTTTGAAGTGTCAAAATGTCATTCGGTTTAAACCGTCCAAAGGCCAATGCAGCCATTTCATCTGAGATTAAAATATCTTAAAAAGTAATAAAAGTACATTTTATTCAGGCCTGATTTTATGACATTATATATCAACATAGTGCAAAATGAATGGTCGTAAAACAAAGTAACTAAGTCTCTAACTAACTATTAGAAAAATTCATGCTTTAATCTTCTCACACGTATGTCCCGAAACATCAGGTCATTTGGTACAACCGCTATAAAACATGGATGTTGTAATATTTAAAAAACCTTGTATTAAATATAAAATGTTTGATTTTAAAACATAACTAGTTAGCCTGTTATCATTGTTTGAAAATGTCGTCATTCGGTAAAACCAAAAGTGTCATTCGGTAAAACCGGAATTTTGATTAAACCGAATTACGTTTTTGGTCACAAATTTTGTCCATCTTGTAAAAAAATGACAAAAGCAGTGTTAACTGATTATAAAAACCACATAATCTCATTGTTAACACTTAATAAAACTTCAAAATTAATTATATCTCCATTATGTTTTTTTAACTTTTAATATATATATATATATATATATATATATATATATATATATATATATATATATACACTGCTTTTTTTTTAGGTGCATAATGTAATCTGTAATGATATACTGCAATAAATGCTGTATCCATTTATCTCTCTGCTGTCTTTGGCAATTTAATAATAAAGACTTCCAGACACCGGTGGAGAGTTGAACAGTGTCACTGTTATTTCTGTTGTGAGCCAAGGCGGTAATGAGTATCATCTCCATGCGCTCATCGTGTGGCCCGTGCGTCAGCTGAGAGTCATATTTGTTCAGGGTTGTTATCCACTCTGGGAGAACAGCTTTTGGTAAACAAGAGAAAACAGGCCTTCTTCACATAAAATGCATCTAAGGGTCTGAGCGACGCTCGCAGCAAGGAGCATCAATTTGCCATCGTCTCCTTACACGCCTGAGTGCGGTAGACAGCTTTCCCTGAAAACGCTCTCATGAAGCAGGAATCAACGGTGGTTGGAGATCAATGGGAGGCGATCTGCTCACTGAAATGTGTCTTGATTTTTTTCTTTTCCTCTTTTCTTATGTGGCTTGTGATGTGCCAGAATGACTTGCTCACACAGGGAGGGGGACTTCTGATAAACCCAACGGCCGTTCTTTCTCTATTCCAAGGAATTTCTAACAGATGCAAGCCATTGCATATTCTCAAGAAGTCGAGCAATGGTGGTGAACGCATGTGCCTCTTTCGTCATAAATATACTCCATTTACAATCCAGGCTTTCACAAGCATTTTTGGGCAATGCTTGAAAAGAACTATTACTCTACAATTGTGCTTCTTTTTTTCATTGGCATTTAGTTGGTGGAAAAACATCCAGCTTGTTAAGATCTGACTTTCCAAACATCACATTTTCACAGAAAACAGCCGATCACCTTTAACCTCTGTCATTACTCACTAGAAACGTGAGACACAAGTGGGTCGAAATTGGAGAAGCCGTGGCTGTGAAAATGAAATATGGACACCTGACAGTCCTTTTGGCCTCTATCTAGAATTCAATTTTACGTCTCCCAACATATGTTGGAGATAACAGAACATTTCCTCCAGTGGAGCTCATCGGTGGCTATCACTACGGATCATACTCTGCTTTAGCTGCTTATAAACCCCTAACCTTAAAGGGGGACCTTGATTATGATTTCACTTTAGTTAGTGTGTAATCTTGCTGTTTGAGCAGAAACAAAAATTGCAAAGTTGCGACGCTCAAAGTTCAATGCAAAGAGAGATATTTTCTTTTACAGAAAGAGCTACAGCAAACGGCTGGTAGGGACGACAACGAGCTTCTTCCTGGGCTCGTGACATCACAAACCACAACATTTACATAAACCCCGCCCCCGGGAACACACAACAAAGGGGGCGGGGCCAGAGGAAGAGTTGATGCTGGATTTGCACAAAAGATTAACATGACGGCACATTCTATTCGATGAGTTGAATCAACTCCACAGCAACTACATCAATTTGTCCAGTAATCGTTCAGAAACAGTTGTAACTTCTCCCTGAGTCTCTCCATCAGTGTCGACTCCGGTTTGAACAATGTAAGTTACTGACAATCCTCATTTTGTAAGCGTGAGATTCTCCAGCTTTGTTGTTGTTGAGCTGTTAAAGCTCCGGCCTTTTCTGGAAAGGGGGCCGGGAGCAGCAGCTCATTTGCATTTAAAGGGACACACACAAAAATGGCGTGTTTTTGCTCAAACCCAAATAGGGGCAAATTTGACAAGCTATGATAAATGCTTCACAGCTTCACAGACATATTCTGGAGACACCATATATTACATCTTGTGAAAAGGGGCATAATTAAGAATTAAACCAAAGCAATTCATTTGTGCAGCACTATTCATGTTACGGACATGAATGAGACTTAGTGTATATGATAAACTTACAGTGCATAATTTTTTTTTTTTTTACAGTATAAAGAATAGGGGATGTATTTTCTAAGCAGTCACTTAGAAACACCTTAGCAACCATTTAGCAGCTAAAAACAATCAGAACAGGGTAACTGCATAGCAACCATTTTCTCAGGAAAGTGTAAAAATGTAGGTTTTCTTCTGTTCTCAGTGTGGAGTATGTGGTTCTTTAATAAACAAAGAGCCATTTATATTCCCAGAGACACATTTGTTGTGTAAGAGAAGGCAGATAAAATGGGATATTTATCTTATCCTCATTTAGTCGGATGCATCTCGCCCACTTTCTTAGAGGGGTCGCATCGCCACGGCGATTATGTGTGGAACAGCTGAGATTGTTATTCTTTTTTAGGCTAGTTACTGCAGTCCATGTGGGGGGTCTCTCATTCTCTCTATGTCTGTTGCTAACAGCCCTTCTCAAGAGACTCGCGCTTATATTCAGCGAGCTAAAACTGCCTACAAAGATTTCTCTCATCTCAGTTCTCTCTCTCTCTCTCTCTCTCTCTCTCTCTGTCACACACAAAAAGTTTCACAAGATACTGTCATCTGATGTTTGTCTCCTGCTAGGCAGTTTTTTGCTGTGTTTTTGTTAAAACCTGAGGTAAAATTGGGCCGGAGCGATCCAGTACGTCATTTAAAGAAGCACTATTATGCCTTTTTACAAAGACTTGATTTTGCTTTTGGGCTCTGCTGGAATAAGTTTTCATGCTTTCATGTTCAAAAAACATTATTTTTCACAAATGTGATCCTGGACCATAAGTCGCACAGGTACATTTGTATCAATAGCCAACAATACATTTAAATGGGTCAAAAGGATTGATTTCTCTTTTATGCCAAAAATCATTAGGATATTAAGTAAAGATCATGTTTCATGAAGATATTTTGTAAATTTTGTGGATATGCATTGCTAAGGACTTCATTTGGACAACTTTAAAGGCGATTTTCTTAATACATATTTTTTTTTTTCCACCCTCAGATTCCAGATTTTCACGTTGTATCTCGACCAAATATCGTCCTATCCTTACAGAGCTCTAAACACTAAACATAGAGCTGAAATATGGGACTGTCCCAGGAAAAACTGTCCTTTTTAAATATATAGTGGCAGATGGCATCTCCACCTACCATTTGTTTTACCATATAAAATATTTTAGCAACAAAATTGTGCTACTTTTATTAGTTAGCCGACAGATTAAAGGGTTAATTCACCCAAAAATGAAATTTTTAATCATTGATTACTCGCTCTTATATCGTTCCCAACCTGTAAGACCATCTTCAGAACACAAATGAAGATATTCTTGATGAAATACGAAGGTTACTGAACAACACAGGCAGCAACGTCATTGCACCTTTCAAGGCAGAAAAAGGTAGTGAAGACATTGTTAAAATAGTCCACGTGACGACAGTGGTTCGACCTTAATGTTATGAAGCAATGAGAATACTTTTTGTGTCCAAAAAAATATCCACTCGACTTTATTCAACAATTTCTTCTCTGTCCTGTCAGACTCGCACACAGTTGATATAGTGAACGCAGTGCAGCGCTTCCGTGTTCATGCGTCAGCATTACAGCATTGAATCGGCGTTCTGACGGAAAACCTGTGTTTACAACGTAAACAGCGTAGGAAACTGGCATGGAAGAGAAGACATGAATAAAGCTGTTATTTTTGTTTGCTTTTGTGTATTTTCGTCGCTTCAGAACATTAAGGTTGAACCACTGCAGTCACATTTAGTCTTTACTACCTTTCTGGGCCTTGAAATTTGCAATTGCTCCCTATTTGTGGTTCACAAATTTTAGTATTTCATCAAAAATATCTTTTATCCCTTACAAAAAAGAACTGCAGTACCAAGTAGTTTAACTGCAGTTTAATGAAGCACAACCATAGATTTGCAGTATAATGAAGTGTAGTCACAGTACAACTGCAGTAAAACTGTAGTATAAGTACAGCTGCAGTAAAATGAAGTTGCATGAAGTATAAAAACAGTAGAACTGCAGTTTTATTTTACTAGTACTTTAGATGTATTGCAGTATAGTTGTACTCCAGTAAAACTACAGACATTTTAGGTTACACTGCAATACTGCAGTTTTTCGTGTCCAAAAAACTGCATTTTTCTATATGTAACAAAGACTGTAGTATTACACATGAGGGTGAGTAATTAACGACAGAAATTTAATTTTTGGGCGGAATAACAAAGCATTTTTTGAGACGTAGACCTTCCAAAACAGGTGTTTAGTACCACCAGTCAGAGGTCTTAATTTATAGTCGATGTAAAGGTTTCTAATCCCTCCAAGCGTGAACAAAATGAGTCACATCACCCAGAAATTCAATTTCCACAGTGTGATGGAATTCAAAAGAACATTCAAAGGAGGTTTTGATGTCCTGTGACGATCACAAGAGATCATTACTCCAATGTTAGTCTGTGAACAGCCATCACAAACATAAGATGTGTTTCACCTCCATGCCCGGAGATGGATCATATGATTGATTGTTTGCTCAAGTAAGAAAGGTACATATAATGTCACCAGACCATCCAGCTATTCTCTCCACAGTTTTGCTTGAAAAATGTGCAGCCTTTCTTAACAATACATGGCTATTTGATATTTTGCCATCTGATGCAATGATATTTATCATAATATTATTGATATATATATATATATATATATATTATATAATATATAATATAATATATATATTTTTTATTATATATTATATATTTATTATATATTATATATTATTATATAATATATAATATTATGATATATATATATATATATATATATATATATTTAAATTATAAATTATATATATATATATATAATTTAAATGTTTAAATTTTCGGCCACTTTATGTTTAATATTTTTCTAGACACAAATCCAATAAATGTCCTTAAATGGTCTAAGTCGTACACCATTTTTAGATAAATCATTATAACTTGTTATTGTGATTTAAATTCAAATGAATGGAGATTTTGCATGTGTACTGAGAGAGAGAGAGAGAGAGAGGCCATAATTTAGCTGTGTGTCTGTTCGCTGTGCTCAGAGTTTCCTGTTTGCAGTCAATAAACAGGATACTGCTGCGTCATCTTAGACATCTCAGCTATAGACAGGATACACATGCTAACGTGTTTAGCAAACGTGCAATCATACAAATACATGAGCGGATGAAAAAAAGAAATTGAAAACATCTTAATGCATATAAATTTATGCATATGCATTTTTTTTTAATATTGCGCAAAAGTTACACTTTATTTTATAAACGCTGCAACTCTTATTAGACTATATTATTAGTATTTGACTTGCAAAGATATTTAATGTCTGTTGGGGGATCATAAAAATAAAGGATTATTAAGCAGACAAACTGATTCGAACCGATTCTCTAATGAGAGTTAGTTGACATGTAGGTGCAACGTTGCTTATATCATCAACAGCGTGTCTAAAGCTGACATCGAAGTCAAGTGTATCGATACGAATCGATTCCTGCCTGAATGTTGAGCTGAACACTACGGTGGCCGGGAAGTGCAAAACAACATTACAACTTTTACGAAGCTTGAGACAAATTTACATTTTGGAAAACATTTCTTAAAACACAATTACATGGGGAAAACACTTTTACCGAGGACGAAGCAAATTTACATTTTAGAAAACAAAGTAATAAGACGTAAAACACTTTTACCAGTCCCGAAACAAATTTACAATGACAGATTCTTCACGGAAAGGGAATGTCCCGCACACCGGAAGTGTAACTTACTTTGCTTAGCACTGTCCGGCTGTCGAGACGTCCCCTGTGTTTCCGTCAGGTCCGCGTCCTTTAGAAACTCCAAACACTGTCCACACGTAAAGCTAAACCGCGTTGAGCTGCTCGTGTGTTTGCCACAAAACGGGCAAAACGTCCCTCGGCCGCAGTCCACGTTCGGTCACCATTAACTTCATTTACGCCATTTACTCCACAACTACAACTCGACTTTACCGCGCTCACCAACACTCACTTCCGGTGTGCGGGACATTCCCTTTCCGTGAAGAATCTGTCATTGTAAATTTGTTTCGGGACTGGTAAAAGTGTTTTACGTCTTATTACTTTGTTTTCTAAAATGTAAATTTGCTTCGTCCTCGGTAAAAGTGTTTTCCCCATGTAATTGTGTTTTAAGAAATGTTTTCCAAAATGTAAATTTGTCTCGAGCTTCATAAAAGTGTCTCACACTTTGTGATGTTGTTTTGCACTTCCCGGCCACCGTAGAAGACAGTTTTCATTTCATTTTTCATCATTTGGCAGACGCTTTTATCCAAAGCGACTTACAAGGGGAGCAATTAGGTGTCTCGCTCAAGAGCTCAAGGACACTTTAGTCATGGTATCGAAGGTGGTCACATTTCGAAGGTCGGCGTGGGAATCGAACCGGCAACCTTCGGATCACAAGCACAACTCCCTCACCACTAGGCCACGCCTACCCACAGTTCTGTGTCGACCAGACCAGATGAAGCGTCTTTCTAAGAATCACAAATCTCGATGCCACGCTCTAAAAACTTACATCATCAATCTATGTCTTTCCTATTCATTTGCTTTATGACCTCCCACCTCACGACATTGGCTGATGACTTCATTGTTTCTCTTCCCACATCAATGGAGACAATGAGCCCCCCGTGCACCTCCCCCAACCCTGGAACCCTCCACCGCTGGCACTAATGAACGACTCCATCCTTTCCTCTGTCAGAGGTTCAGCCCACATCCTTCTTCGTTTCCTACTATGTTTCCCATCCTCCTCGTGTATCCTGCCTCCTGCCTGCCTCTCAAATCTGGAGACGAACTTCCTCAATCTCCCCTCCAGAACTCCCCGCTCCCCACGTCCCACCCATGCTGTACGCTGCCAGGAAGTTGCACCTGTTTGAAACGGCTTGACTTCCTGCCTACTGCTAAGCTGTGTTATCGATTCAAATCTCAGTTCCATTGAATTCAAGACAACACGGATGATGAAACGTTCCCTGGAAATCATGTTTTGAAGAGTCATTTTGTCTATGGTTTAGAAATAAAAATATCTCTCTCCTTAGCCTCAAATTTATAAAAGTTCAGGTGAACTTCTTTCGTATAATCCACTTATTATACGATCTACCCTATGGATGTAGGTAGTTAGGTATTTATTTATCTGTTTATTTATGCTGACTCTCCAAAACTCTAAGTGGGTCAATGGCACAAGGTTTTTTTTTTTTGTTTGTTTGTTTGTTTGTGGTCTGGATATATTGAGTAATTTTAAAATACATTATAAAAGCATTTCATATACTGTATATACAATGACCTGAATTCATGATGAGCATATTTTTAATTTGAGAATCAATATAATTTTTTAATAATATCTTTTTTTCATGTTAAAATTATAAAATTTATGACATTATATTAGAGAGCATCCTCACTTTATAGCATTTTTACAGCTTTGGAGGTGTATATACAGTACTGTGCAAAAGTTTTAGGCAGGTGTGAAAAAATGCTGTAAAGTAAGAATGCTTTCAAAAATAGACATGTTAATAGTTTATATTTATCAATTAACAAAATGCAAAGTGAGTGAACAGAAGAAAAATCTACATCAAATCAATATTTGGTGTGACCACCCTTTGCCTTCAAAACAGCATCAATTCTTCTAGGTACACTTGCACACAGTTTTTGAAGGAACTCGGCAGGTAGGTTGGCCCAAACATCTTGGAGAACTAACCACAGTTCCTCTGTGGATTTAGGCAGCCTCAGTTGCTTCTCTCTCTTCATGTAATCCCAGACAGACTCGATGATGTTGAGATCAGGGCTCTGTGGGGGCCCTACCATCACTTCCAGGACTCCTTGTTCTTCTTTACACTGAAGATAGTTCTTAATGACTTTCGCTGTATGTTTGGGGTCGTTGTCATGCTGCAGAATAAATTTGGGGCCAATCAGATGCCTCCCTGATGGTATTGCATGATGGATAAGTATCTGCCTGTACTTCTCAGCATTGAGGATACCATTAATTCTGACCAAATCCCCAACTCCATTTGCAGAAATGCAGCCCCAAACTTGCAAGGAACCTCCACCATGCTTCACTGTTGCCTGCAGACACTCATTCGTGTACCGCTCTCCAGCCCTTCGGCGAACAAACTGCCTTCTGCTACAGCCAAATATTTCAAATTTTGACTCATCAGTCCAGAGCACCTGCTGCCATTTTTCTGCACCCCAGTTCCTGTGTTTTCGTGCATAGTTGAGTCGCTTGGCCTTGTATGGCTTTTTGGCCGCAAGTCTTCCATGAAGGCCACTTCTGACCAGACTTCTCCGGACAGTAGATGGGTGTACCAGGGTCCCACTGTTTTCTGCCAATTGTGAGCTAATGGCACTGCTCGACATCTTCCGATTGCGAAGGGAAGTAAGCATGATGTGTCTTTCATCTGCTGCAGTAAGTTTCCTTGGCCGACCACTGCGTCTACGGTCCTCAACGTTGCCTGTTTCTTTGTGCTTCTTCAAAAGAGCTTGGACAGCACATCTGGAAACCCCTGTCTGCCTTGAAATTTCTGCCTGGGAGAGACCTTGCTGATGCAGTATAACTACCTTGTGTCTTGTTGCTGTGCTCAGTCTTGCCATGGTGTATGACTTTTGACAGTAAACTGTCTTCAGCAACCTCACCTTGTTAGCTGAGTTTGGCTGTTCCTCACCCAGTTTTATTCCTCCTACACAGCTGTTTCTGTTTCAGTTAATGATTGTGTTTCAACCTACATATTGAATTGATGATCATTACCACCTGTTTGGTATAATTGTTTAATCATACACCTAACTATATGCCTACAAAATCCCTGACTTTGTGCAAGTGTACCTTGAAGAATTGATGCTGTTTTGAAGGTAAAGGGTGGTCACACCAAATATGGATTTGATTTAGATTTTTCTTCTGTTCACTCACTTTGCATTTTGTTAATTGATAAATATAATCTATTACCAAGTTTCTTTTTGAAAGCATTCTTACTTTACAGCATTTTTTCACACCTGCCTAAAACTTTTGCACAGTACTGTATATATATATATATATATATATATATATATACACACATATATATATATACATATACACATACACATATATATATATACACACACATATATATATATACACATATATACATATATACACACATATATATACACATATATATATATACATATATATACATATTTACATTTAATTTGACTCTAAAAATGTCATGTGGTGTAACCAACAAGCAAAAAGTTTCATTACACCTTGAATACCTGTAAATGTACACATCTTGAAGGGTTAGTTCAGCCAAAAATGAAAATTATCCCACGATTTACTCACCCTCAAGCCATCCTAGGTGTACATGACTGTTTTCTTTCAGATAATCACAATCGGAGATATATTTAAAAATGTCCTGGCTCTGCCAAGCTTTATATTGGGAGTGAAGGCCCATTTTGAAGCCCAAAAAGATGCATCCATTCATCATGAAAGTAATCCATACGGCTCCAGGGGCTAATAAAGACCTTCTGAAGCGAAGCGATGTGTTTTTGTAAGAAAAATATCCATATTTAAAACTATATCAATTCTAATAACTAGTTTTCGGCAGACAGCCGTACGCATTGATTTGGCGTGGAAGAGTGACCTCTGACATAATGACTAACGGGGAAGCACAGATGACAGAGTAAAACAAAACACTGCTCATGAATTAAGTCTAAAATGACCATTTTTGAAGAGAAATATCAGAGGATTTTGATATAAGAACAGAGAATCTTGAGTTTGTTGTCCAACCCTATTTGTCAACAAGCTACATGATCATTCGTGTTTGCAGTTGTATGTTGACCTCATGAACAATAAAGATTAAAAATATCATTTGGGTATTTTGGAATGTGGAAAGAAATACCTCAGCTCTCAGGGTCATATGCCTCGCTCATCGGATCAGAGTTTCCCCATGTCCTGCGAGACATCATGCCTTTATTGATAAGCAGGTTCCCCTTCTCCCCGTGAGCACTGCCTACACATGTAATCTATACTGACCTTTGACCTCCCTTGACCCCAGTGCTGCCACCAAACTTGTATTTTCTTGCTGAGTGTGCACTGTGTGAATGATGATACTGTTACAATTTTTATAAGCACTTGTGTAGCTCATGACTTTTAAAGACTCTGTTCTCAGTTCGACATCTGACCCTGTATCTTTCAATGGCTCACAAATATACAAATGCGCATACATTGCGGTGCTTGTATGGCTAAACTCTATCATGTGTTTTACCATTCCTGATCACGCACAGCAGGCTCCTGTAAACTGCTGATCATCAGTTGAGTCTGACTCATCTGTCCGATTCCTCTCTCTCTTTTTCTCTTTTGCAACACGTCTGACATCAGATATGAGAGCTGTGTTAACATTTAAACCTGGTGTTAACAAACAGAATGCAACCAAAAAAATAAAAAATAAATAGTTGTATAAAGTTGAGTATGTAAATTGTCTACGGCAAAATCAGCTTTATCACTGCGACACAAGAGTGGTTGGAGATCGGTTGGGTGTACCTCAAGGCTCGATTTTAGGCCCCTTACTTTTTAGTGTTCACACTTGGACTGCTTCTCAGATCTCTGGGGCTTAATTATCACTTTTAAGCAGACAACACTCAGATTTATATTCACTGTAAGCCTGGGCATTGGTTTCATTTTCAACACATTGCATTTATGAGATAAAAAACATAGATGTCCCAAAAAATTGTATGTCTTAATAGCGATAAGACTGAGGTTTTTGCTCTTATCAGCTCCGTAAAGCTGGCTCACCGATTTTAAACATAGATGGCTCTGTTTTGGAGTCAAAACTAAGTTAAAAAAATGTACAAAATGAGTTATTTTTGATTCAAGTTTATCTTTTGACTAGTTACTGAGTAGTTATTTATATATATATATATATATATATATATATATATATATATATATATATATGAAAACTTAAAAAAAATATAAATATTAATAAAAAAAAATATATATAAATAAATAAATAATAATTAAAAAAATATATATATATATAAATAAATAATAATTTAAAATATATATATATAATAATTTTATATATATAATATATATATAATATATATATATATATATATATAAATATATATATATATATATATATATATATATTACTGTAAAGAACTACTTTTTTCATCTCAGACATATCCGCTTAATGTCATCCCTCTCTGCGATTGAAAAGCGTATTAATACCTTCCTAATACCTAATGCACTTCCTAAAACCACACTCGAACTGCAATGTGTGCAAAATTCAGATGTTGTATTTTCATTTAATTGTAATGAAATGATGTAAAATGTAAAATGCCTTGAGCAGCTGCTTTAAAGGCGCTATATAAAAATAAAGTATTATTACCATTATTATTATTATTATTAAAATCAAAAGATTGCGCAAACGAGCTGTTGTCATAGTTGCGTTACCAGGATACCAAACAATCTGCAATCGAAACTCCATAACAGGAAATCTGTTTTCCTTTAATGTGCAACCTAATGCGGCCCAGCAAAAGCACATTCACGATGCGCTAATGGAAATCGTAGTGTGACGTACGAATGTGTATGAGCAGAAGTGTTAGTGCTAATCACACAGAAGTGGTTTCACACACAGCAGGGGAAGTTACACTTTTTGACAGCAGACCACATACTGGATGAAAAATTGAGTCTAGGAGGAGGCCGGGCTGTTTTGCCAACAAGCAGGCAATCCATCAATTAAAACTTGGTGAAACATCTCCCTTAATTCACTTTTCATGCATGTAGGAAGACCCCAACCTCGGGGGTTTAATTTCGCAAGTGCCTCTAGATGTTTCTGGACAGCTGAGCCATTTTTAAAAATGAATTTCATCGCAATACAGAAAATATCAAAAACTTTTGAGGATGGCACGAGCACACTTTTCAAGCCAATTCCTTTCACGTCATTGAACGTTAGCGGAACATTTTTTGTCGAACAGCACCTGTGAACTTGAGAGGAGAATATCACCCTGGGACCAATTAAATGTGTAACTAAAAATGTCTGAAAAAATGCTATTTGTGAGAAAAGCTCAAGCAGCATTTGTTTACAGATGCCACTTGGTTTTATATTTTATTTGAAAGAGAGAGAGAAAAAAGATATTGTTTATTGTATATTTCAAATTTGTTCCCGTATTTTACTTAACTGTGGCATTCCCTCATTTCCTCAGAATATTTAAAGTATTACATTTACACTTCTTTTACACTTATCTTATTTAGTGTTCTGCTGAAGAAAGACAGTCATGAAGGTTTGGACAACACAATCTCATGGCAATTCATAACTATTTTATGTAGAATTATGTTTTTATATAGTAAATATATGGTAAATTATATGGTAAATATATATATATATATATATATATTTACTAAGTATTAATTCTTGGTAAATGGTCGTGGATGTTGGAGCTTGGGACCATAGTTGGCTATTCGGAAACACACCCCTCCTGGAGGTAATCATGGCAGAATTACAATATTTTAACTATCAAACAGTTTTTGGGGTATGTTCTAGTTTGTTTCGACCCCTTTTAATTGCTTTAAGTCCAAATGATGTATTTTCTTTGTCTAAAAATGTTACTTACGGAGCGACGTGGCTGTTATGCATCTGGAGGTTGTCACAGAGGGTAGAAGTACAAAAGGGAGGCGGATCGGATGAGTGCGGACGACAGGGTGCCGATCAAGAGCGTAGGGGTCAGAAGTGGTGACATCTCTGGGAATGTATGCTGATATATGCCAGGTCAAAGTCAGGAGGGCTCAACATGGAAGATAAGATTCGCAGGCTGAAGCCAACCAGGAGAACCTCAGGATCTTTCTGACCTCAGGAAGAATGTGAAGGCTACCACACACACACACTGTCACACAAACACAGGCAGAGCCGAACTCTTGTTTTTCATCCCAAAGACCGCACAGATATATTAAGTTATGTCGTAATGTACCCTCATGTCATTGACTTTATTTCTTCTGTGGGGCACAAAAGGAGAATATCTGAAGAATGTTCACGCTGCTCTTTTCCAAGCAAAGAAAGCAAGCAGGCTGAGCTTCAAAAACAGCAAAAAAGCATGATAGAGGAAAGACAAAAGTCTTTGTGTGAGCTCTGGCATAGCTCTAAATCTCATTTGCGTATATTTAAATGCCGTGCATCAGCTGACACCAATTTTGAATGTGTGGAATATTTTCAGTGAACCTGATTAATACATTTGTGGCCTGTTCCTCGGATGAATACATCAGATCACATGAAGAAATGAGGGAGCGACGCAGTTTAGTAAAACAAAGGAACAAATCCACGGCAACAATATCTTGGTTATTTTGTTTTGTTTTGTACTTTTATGGTACAGTATACTCTAAAAATGCTTAATATGTTTAATTAATGAACATTAGTTAATACGTTTAATGAGTAACAATTAAACAATAAACGTTTATGAAAATGCTTATTAATAAATGTTCACCTTTTTGATTATTAATGTTGCCTCTGGTAATTATGTGTCTGCTTTTTAATTTCAAATCTATTTTGGGCTCATTTTAGGCCAGCCATATAGTATTTTTTAAACAATAGTTGGGTTAAATAAAATATTTAGCCCAACCCCTGAGTTAAAACAACACAATTGCTGGGTTTGTCCATTTTTAACCCAACTTAGGCTGTGTTTAACCCATTTTTTTTGGAGTGTACTTTGAAGCAGTTTTTGAGCTTTACAGTATCCGTCTTCATTCACTTTCATTATATGTTAAAGATCATCGTGAATATTCTTCAAAACAAACAAATCCATTAAAGAAATAAAGTTGAGCTTGAACAACATTTTTTTTTTTTAGGTAAACTATTCCTTTAAGACAAAAAACACTCTCTGCCATATATATATATATATATATATATATATATATATGAAAAAAAAAAAAAAACATATGTATATGTGTGTGTATGTATATATATATATATATATATATATATATATATATATATGAAAACTTAAAAATAAATATAAATAAAAACTATATATTCATATGAAAATAAAAAAATATATAAATAACTAAATAATAATAATAAAAAAAAAAAAAATATATATATATATATATATATATATATATATATATATATATAAAACTTAAAAAAATAAAAATAAAAATATATATATTTATATGAAAATGAAAAAAATATATATAAATAAATAAATAAATAATTAAAAAAAAAAAAAAAAAAATATATATATATATATATATATATATATATATATATATATATTTGTCAACATAGTGTATATTATCTCATATAAAGGCACGGGTATGTTTCAATGTATTTTCTACACAGACATCTGTAGTTACTACAAAGAGTTCAATCGTAGAGTCACTATTAATCTCTCTTATGTCATCGTTTCGGTGTGGTTTCATCTCAGAGCAATGTTCAATTCTCCACACAAATATTCACAGGACATCCACCGTCTCCCAGGTCTCTCATTCACTCACACTGTGAGCTTTTCTCTCGTGCAGATAAAGGCCCACTGGAGACTGTCACTTTGGTGTCTGCTTTTTAAATAATTTGTAGCGTTTGGCCCTGAAAGAGAAGCTTCTGCCCCTACCATGGGAGGATTTCAAAAGCAGAGTAATGTTCCCGGAAAACATGGCAGGAATTTGGCTGCAGGGCAGATGGGTATCCTTTCAGAGTGAAGGTGGAATCTGTCTCGCGGGACTCAGCTGTGCCAATTTTATGAAGGCAGAGAGAAAGACAGCGAGAGAAAGCAAAACAGAGAGAGAGAAAGTGCAAATGTAAACAAATAGAGATAAAATTGTGAAAAGAGCCCTGTGCCGTTTGTTTGCCGATTAGAAGTACAGAGAATCGTTTCGCCACCGAGGAATAGAGCACGTCTATGTGATGTTTTCCGAAGCAAACAAACAAACAACAGGGTTTTTTTGTGTTTCTTTTTAAGTCTACACCTAAAACATGTGAAAACACTCACATTCAAGCCTCTGAGCTCCCGGAGTCAAGCTAAGCGCTCAAAAAGATATATTTCCCAACAGAAATGCTGTTTCATTATTAAATATAAAAAGAATGAAAGTCCTTATTTACTAAACCTCATGTTGTTCCAAACCAGTGTGACTTATTCTCTGCTGTGGAACATTTTGAAGGATATTTCGTAGAACGTTCAAGCTGCTCTTGACCAAACAAATCAAATGGTGACCTTCAAGCTGCAAACAGAACTAAAAAGCATCATAAAAGTGGTCAATTTGACTCATGGGTTTGTATTCCAAGTATTCTGAAGATGGCTTTGTTGGAGGAACAGATTTGGAGAGTAAAATGCACTTTTATGGTGCTTTTTTGGAGCATGACACTCCCTGATTACTGTATACTTTCACCATATAGAAAAGAGCAGTGGAATGGAATGATGATAGAATGTTCATATTCACGTAAAATATTCCATTAAAACAGATTTCTGAGTAAATTTTCCCTTTGCTTGTGAAAAAGAAGTGTGCTCGATTGCCTTGCACTGCACATTTAGTGTACTTCAAATCTTAAAGGTGTACTTTCAATGACAGTTCTTACATATAATAAAATGTTAATGAAACAAAAATGCATAATAGTGTGTTATACTATTAAAGTTAAAGGCACAATATGTAATTTCCAGCTTGAGGTCGCTTATTCAAAACAATAGCGTAG
Organism: Opsariichthys bidens; assembly: GCA_037194245.1. Taxonomy (NCBI): domain Eukaryota; kingdom Metazoa; phylum Chordata; class Actinopteri; order Cypriniformes; family Xenocyprididae; genus Opsariichthys; species Opsariichthys bidens. Next base: position 7,461,062 of record CM074311.1, on the reverse strand, counting down.
CTTGATGACGCCACGCTTTTGCGGTATCATGGGATGTGTATGTGTTGTCTTCATGTCTACAGCTGGTGAAACAGAATCAGACGAGGCTCGGGAATGTAGTACAGATTTATCAACATTACTGTAGTGTGAAGCAGGGTGTTGGAGCGGAAGGAGGCCGCTGGAGCGATTGCTAACACGCGTCTCGAGCTTTTATTATACAGCAGACGAGCGCTTCTGCTTCTTCCGGTCAAGCGTATGTGGGGTAACGCAGCGCTTTTTATCATATTAGATACATTTGTGTGTTGAAAGTTGTTATAATGCTACTCTGCGTTCACTCGGCGGGCGCTAGCTAGATCGACATTAGCCGTGGTAAAACAAGATTTAAACAATAAGACACTGTGTTTAACAATATAACGTGATTAGTAATCTGTCGATGAATGCATCCAAACAGTTGCTCGTCTGTCTAATAAAACGTCTCAGGTTACGTATGTAACCATAGTTCCCTGAGAACAGGGAACGAGACGTTGCGTCATACAACGCTAGGGGAACCGCCTCTAGCGTTGTATGACGCAACTCGAAGTTCCCTTTCGAAAGGGAACGTGTAACCATAGTTCCCTGAGAACAGGGAACGAGACGTTGCGTCATACAACGCTAGGGGAACCGCCTCTAGCGTTGTATGACGCAACTCGAAGTTCCCTTTCAAAAGGGAACGTCTCAAGTTACGTATGTAACCATAGTTCCCTGAGAACAGGGAACGAGACGTTGCGTCATACAACGCTAGGGGAACCGCATCTAGCGTTGTATGACGCAACTCGAAGTTCCCTTTCGAAAGGGAACGTCTCAGGTTACGTATGTAACCATAGTTCCCTGAGAACAGGGAACGAGACGTTGCGTCATACAACGCTAGGGGAACCGCCTCTAGCGTTGTATGACGCAACTCGAAGTTCCCTTTCGAAAGGGAACGTCTCAGGTTACGTATGTAACCATAGTTCCCTGAGAACAGGGAACGAGACGTTGCGTCATACAACGCTAGAGGCGGCTCCCCTAGCGTTGTATGACGCAAATCTCGAAGTTCCCTTTCGAAACGGAACACATATTAAAGCGTCTTTGGTGTTTCCATGGTTTCAACAAAATAAAACTGGAAATCAAGGGTAACGCAGGTATGATGTCATTGATCGGGGACGCACGGACACGGTCCGTGTCATGGTTAAAATTGCTTATTTCTCTGCATTTAAACATTCTCGGAAAGATTTGAGATGATGTAAGTACACAAGTAAAAAATATATAAGATTGCTTAAGTTGTTTTTTGAATATTTCGAACCAAAAATCGTACATAATGTGCCTTTAATATGTTTTAAATGTGCAATGTTTTTATCAGAAGGAATCCCAAATATATGTACATGACATACAACTTTCAATAGAAACGACATTAATCCTTATGTGCTGTTCGGGATGTTTTCATCCACTATGGGGAATTTTTGAGTCTTAATTTGGCCATAACTTTCTCCGTGTTTCAGCAAATGGAATGAATTTTGGTGAAAAATCTTATTTTGACACATATTTTGGGAAAATGCTTTGAAAATGTTCAAAAACTCAACAGTACTCTGTGGGCAACCCAGAAAATGCTATTAATCAACCTCAGTCCTTATCAAAACTACTAAAAAAAAAAAAAAAAAAAAAAAAAAAAAAATCAGGATTTTAACTCTTTAATTGCCAAATTCATAAATGATGTCACTGATTTGGGAAAAAACGTGTCAAAGATTAGAAACAACTTTGGCTTTGATGCGTTGTTAGTTTTTGTGCAGCATCAGATTTTAACGTTTTAAAGACTTAAAATCCTGATTTTTTTTAATGTAGTAGTTTTGATCAAGACTGAGGTTGATTAATAGATTTAAGCAAAAAAAATGTGAAAAAAATATTTATCTGATACATTTTTAAAGCAGTTAAAATCAGTTAAGGTATATATTAATTTACATGACATGTAATGCGTGTCAGCAGTGCACTTTATCCATATATCAAAGACATTAGAAGTAATTATGAAAAGTTCTATTGACGTTCAGCCCACAGCATTTAATATACATCTAAACTATGAGACATTTTCATTTAATTGCAATGAAGTAAACATTTCACCCAGTTCACGCTTAAGTGTAATCTTTTAAAGTGTGTTATTTTCTCTTTTTAAAAGTTTACTTCTCACAAGGGTATTGCCTGCGTCTTAATAGATCTCTCACAATTAACAATAGAATCATTGGCTGACACACCCTTGAATGTTCTTACGATGGGAAGTTTGAGGTCTCAGTCAAGGCCAGAACAACTAAACAAATATATTCTAATTGCCAACACAGACACATGACCTCTTTGTACTTTAAAAGGGTGTGTCCTTCAAAATATAAAAGACACTGTCTGATAAACATACTGGACTTTGGATAAAAAACATGAAGACAAATATTAACCTAGTCTATTAGGATGTGAAAACGGCTAACACCCAGTCAAAGGGAGACGGTCATGCTGGTCCCGTGTGAAAAAGTATATTTTTAATGAATACATTTATGTGTGAGACTTGATACTTGCAATTAAATGAAAACGTAATATAGTTTACATGTATGCTATTAAATGCAGAACTTTAGAGTGCTTTTTTGACCCACTTAAGTACATCTTTAAATGCAATTACATAATTGTATTATGTATTACACTTATGTAAAGGATAATTCACGGCTAGCTGTGTATTAAACAATTTTAATGCATGACGTGGAGGCAAAGAACGACCCGATGCTTGTTAGATCTAGCATTCTGCCCACTTTGAATCAGACGCAGAGATATAGTATTAAATAAGATTACATTTATTTGAATGAGTGAATGAATTATAACATTTATTTGAATTGCTTTTTGGATGAGAGCTGTGTGTGTGAATTACCTGCTTCTGTTCAGTGTCTCTCTGTATAAACAATGAAGCTGTGAGTTTAATTACTTCAAAACCAGCGACGTTACCAACTCATTGCAGAGACTTATAATGTAGTGATACAGTAGCGAAGCTATTTTATTATTAAAAGTCGTGGGGAAGCGTTTCTGCGCTCCTGAATGTGCATGCAGTGTGATTTCTGAGTGGCGTATGCGTGTGCGTGCGCTTCAATGAAAACAGATTTTCAACATAGAACGGTAATTAAACTGATTTCTTAACGCACACCTTTCAGCCAATCAGAATCGAGTTTTCATACAGATCATGGTATAAGGTAAACAGGGCTGGGTGGGTTACTTTTAAAATGTATTTCACTGCAGAATACAAAATACATGCTTTAGAAAGTCATTTGTAATGTATTTCGTTACATTACTCAAGTTTAGTAACTTAATCTAAATACTTTTGGAATACTAATAAGTGTGGAACAAACACAAAAAAATCTCCCAATTGTGACTTTATAACTTGCAATTGTGAGTTTAAATCTCGCAACTCTGAGAAAAAGAAGTCAGAATTGTGAAACACAAACTCACAATTGTGAAGGAAAAAAACTAACTGTGAGAAAAAGTTGCAGTGACGAGTGAATTATAAAATGACTCACAAAACATGAAAACAGTCGTGGATCATCAGGTCATGACAGGACATTTATATAAATTCAGTCATTTTGTCTTGTTCAGGACAGAACTAAATAAAAATAACATTATTTTTATGATCCCTCTTAAAAGTATTAAAATGTTGATGAAACTTAACTCCACTTTTTCAGACGGTCAGAGTCAGAGAATCACCAATCGCTGTTTAAATGACATTCAAACTCAAAGTAATCACTTTGGTAATCTAAAACACTTTTCAGACGTAACTGTAATCTGATTACCACCCATTTAAAATGTAACTGTAATGAAATACAATTTTGTATTTTAAATACGTAACTAAGTCACTTGTATTTCGTTACTCCCCAACCCTGAAAGTAAAGTGAAATAAACTTTATTGCTATTTCTATTGAAACTTTAAAGGATTAGTTCACTTCAAAACGAACCCAGAGATGTACTCACCCTCAACCATGCTTGTTGTATATGATTTTCTTCTTTCTGATGAACACAATCAGAGTTGTATTAATAATTATCCTGACGCATCCAAGCTTTATAATGGCAGTGAATGGAGGGCAATGAGTACATCCATCTTAAGCATACTCCGCACGCTCTGACGGTTAAATAAAGGCCTTCTGGAGTGATGCTTTGTGTAAGAAACATATCAACATTCATCAAGTTATGAAAGAAAAATATTTAGCTTCTACAAGACCGCCTTCCGTATTCAACTTACGAACTTAGTCAGATGGAAGCTAGATATTTTTCATTTACAACTACAAATATTGAGCTTTGCTTCAGAAGGTCTTTATCATGCCTCACTATTTATAGGATATTATTGCACATTCAATTCAAATACTTCTTTTTCACAAAGTGTTTTGTGTGTGTGTGTGTTTGTATATGTGTCCCTAGTTGTAGTATTCAGGTCCGTAGCATAACTTTAATACTTACAAGTTTGAAAAATGCAAATGTGCCTTAACAAGCATGACTAATAATATATACTGTCTTCTGAACAGACTCCCATGGGGAGTACATGCAGCGTTCACACTGCATATGGTGTTAGGCTGGTGGACATATTTGTTAAGGGAACTGCGTGGGTTGAGCCTCTTGCCCCGGGGGGAGGGGTCTTAAAATGTGCCACATGTTCACACATGTTATCAACTGCACAGTTTGTTACAGCATCGGTTCCTCCTCAACGGAAATCAATGTTCCGCTGGGAACTAATTGTCTCGCTATGTCTCGGGTTCTCTGATGTAGCGCGCAGCCCTCCGAAACTGTTTATTCCCAATTACCAATGTTGAAAGTACAGTCAACCTAAGCGGACAGGTCGAACAAAGCAAATTCTGCGTCAGAGGTGAAGGAGCGAGTGTTTCTGGCCGCGTACTAGTAAAAAGAACCGGTTTAACTTTGCATGAACCAATTACATCAGCTCACAGGCTCTCATTTCTACAGAGCTGTCATCATTACTGCGTTTTTAGTGCTGATAAGAGTGTGCGCTCGCATTCGGGAGATCTGTCTCGCATGTGTGTGACGCTGATCTTTCAACAGGCGGTTTCTATTAACACTTTCAATCAGAAACATACTTGACCTGACTTACGGCAAGCCTTCCAACATCATTCAGAACACACGCTTGATATTGGGCCCCTGTCCGTTCCTGTCCTTACCTAAGCCTGAACCTCCCATGGGGCCGGCGCTTTTCTGTCAGATAACTGGGTTTTCAGTATGCAATGACTTCTCAAGGTTAATCTATCCCAGCATCCCCTTCTCGCCCTTTAAGCTTCGTAAAATCCGTCATTCTGCAAGTCACCGTCATAATCGAGCCGCAGAAAGAAGGCAACCTCTGCTCTGCACTGTATCTTTCTTAATAACTCCAGACATGGAGGAAATGTTCAAAGCTCTACATCTTGTAACAAGTCATCTGGGGTGTCTTCCGAAAAATTAGAAGCAGAAAAAGATGCTATTTAAGCATCCACAGTTTTGTGCAATGAAGAAAGTGAGTAAAACGACGGTCCACACAGAGTTACAGACACTGAAGATCTCGGTTTGGATGTGAATGAGAGTAAATGTGTAATTACCACAGGCGAATAGTATAAATTTAGAGTCGTAAATTGCATCTCGCTGCGAGAGCTTCATATATAAAACACGTGCATAAGCGATGTTCCAAAATACAGGTGAAATTCAGGGCAGATCGTAAATTCTTCCCTTTATATAACATCCATAAAGTTTAAACTTTACCAGGTGGCCTGCAGGAATATAGATCAAGATTTACATCTTGCCCCAGATATAAACAAATTCTGTTTAATAAATGCATTTATTTGAATTGACGTTGATCTATGCATCCATAAGCTGGTGGGTACTTTTCGCCATTTACTTAACATTTACAGCAATGATGTTTTTACATCAAATCCTTTTTATTAATGTCAAAAAAAAAAAAAAAATTCCCATGAATTGGCTGTAGATGCATTAGCTGGTCATCAGAGATTGATGCTTTACTAGACTCGTAAGCGCTGGATAATAGCGGTTTAAGAGCTGGTGTAATTTGTCACCTTTGTTTGTTCTTCTGGTAGTAAACTACACCAGCAAGGACAAGAAAAGATCCACGGGAACCTCTTGGCGGGCGGCCAAGGCTGGAATGCCAACACAAGGGGTTATAAAATAGGAGGCCGCCTTCCATTATCAATCATTTTTAGGGCTGCCAGGAGAGTGATTGTATGTAGTGTGTTACAACATATTCAAGCGGATGGGCTCCTGAACATATACGGCCAAGAACATCACTATAAATACATCTGCCATGGTTAGTTCCCCAAACTCTCATATGTTTATCTAGGCACTGATCGAGTTGGTAATGCATTGGATGACTGACAAAGGAAAGAAAAGCGAAACAGATGTTAAGTTGATGAAAGGCATTTATGAACTGCTTAGCTTTGCACGTCATGCATGTCAACTGGACGGGGCCTAAACAGATGCTACGGAGCAGAACGTAACAACCACGCCACCTGATAGCTGCCCGAAGTGGGTTTGAAAAGCACTTATTATTATTATACTATTTCGAAAAAAATGTCATTCGATTTAAACCTTCGAATGTGGAAGTACATACTGTATCTTGAATATTTTTTATCATTATCCATAAAGTTAAAATATATTTTTTAATGATTTTATATTTTTATTTTGTAAATGTTATTTAAATATTTTACAAATATCATAAATTATTTTTTAGTAAATAAATAATTTAAATAAAGCTCTTTAGGAGTGACGCCACATGACATATTTTCAGATATATAAAGGGCACCTGTAATTTTCACAAGATGTAATATCAGTTTCTGGTGTCTCCAGAATGTGTCTGTGAAGTTTGAGCTCAAAATCCTCCACAGATAATTTATTATAGCTTGTCAAATTTGCTCCTATTCGGGTGTGAGCAAAAATACACCGTTTTTGTGTGTGTCCCTTTAAATGCAAATGAGCTGCTGCTCCCGGCCCCCTTTCCAGAAAAGGCTGGAGCTTTAACAGCTCAACAACAACAAAGCTGGAGAATCTCAGGCAGACAAAATGAGGATTGTCTGTAACGGAGTCGACACTGATGGAGAATCTCAGGAAGAAGTTACAACTTTTACAATGAAACTGAACGTTTCTGAACGATTATTGGATAAATTGATGTAGTTGCTGTGGAGTTGATTCAGGGGTTCTCTATATGACATAATTTCCTGTTTTATTTTGTTTTTCCTGCATTTTGGTCGCATCACATGACTTTGATGTGACAGAAATTTTCTGTAAATTAGTAAGCAGTGAAGAAGTTTTTAAAAGAAATAATAAAAGAAGTCAAACTAATTAATATGGTTATCTTTTCAAGAATTAAATTGTTTTATGTTTCACAGGTTTTTCATTGTCGTCATTATAATATCAGGAGTACAACTGTATCATCTTATGCCACCAGTTATAAAAATGATCAAAATTCAAAAATTAAAAGTCGTAGAAATTGTGTATTTAAATCACATTTTACATTATTACCACATTCTTGAATAAAGAAATGGGGCAATGAATATTACTTTTTTTTCTTTTAGAAAATGTAATAATTTTAGATTATAAAAAGAAATAAAACCAATCAATTAATCAATCCCAGATTGCCAATGTGGTCTTTTGAACCTCATTGTACACCCAGCACAGTTGTTTCATTTTTTGTATTTTTTTTTTTTTTTCACCCAATTTCATACTTGGTTTACCATCCCTGTCAGAGAAAAGTGACTTTTCAAATTCATATGATTGTTGTCTTTTCATTTTCAGTCAATCAAAGCACTCAGCTGTTGTGGAAGACGGACCTTTCCATGATTAAAGGACATGATATGACCACAAAACTCCGATGAGGTGCGGCCCAATGATAATGGAGTGTGTGCAAACACAGACTTGCAAATTAAATGAGTCTCGTAAGAGTTTTTTTGTGGCTGATATTTCAATGGCTGGGACAGCATGACATTATTCTATACAAATGAAGCAGGCAGGGGGACATTGCTTGTAACATGAAGCAGAAAAATAGCGGCACTCTCCCAAGCACTCTCACTGAATAAATTATGTGCAAGAAGAAAGCCTGCCAGTGGCTTCAGAATCTCTTTTTAATACAGTGGGACCTGAGAATGGGTCAACCTGCCTGTATTAAATACAGCTTAACATTTTCGACCAGGAACTCCATGTCCACCAGAGCTGTTAATTTCTCATTATGTTGGGAGAAAGTTTTTTTTTCCAGCTCATACGGTTCACTTATTACAAAAAAACAGGTACAGAACACTTATAAAAAAACTTTGACGCAATTTTGTTGACTTATGTTTTACAGATTGTGCTCGGGTCATTTACATTTAAAGAACCGAGAAGGTACTACGAACAATAAGTTAATACATGTGAAGATATTTAATTTATTAGCTTCTATTAAAAAAAGAAAATGGAGCTTGGCGTAGTAGTCTGCCAGGCATGCTTTGACAAATTGAGCTGTGTTGCTCATGCACACTAGGAGAGTTTCGTGGAGAGTTGTTACCCTCTTCTTTAAACTCGTCAGGGTAGTTGTGGCCTAATGGAGAGGGAGTTGCGCTTTTAACCTGAAGGTTGCTGGTTCGATTCCTGAACTTTCTCCACTTTCGATACCATGATTAAGGTGCCCTTGAGCAAGGCACGAAACCCCTAATTACCTCACTCGTAAGTCGCTTTGGATAAAAGCGTCTGCTAAAAATGTCAATTATATCCTAATATTTTCGATCTCTCAATAGAGTCAATAGAGCACACAAATGCCAAAAAAAAAAAAAAATGCTTACAACTTTGCAATTTCCTGTGCAATTTCTACACCTAAAAAGGACTCTAATGGCTGTTTTCAAACAGGTTTCCAAAACACTTCCCCATCTGTAACTGGTTGAAACAAACAGATGACCCTGCCCCAAAACGCACACCATTGGCTGAACAAGCAAGTTTTGAAAGCAAAATACAGTTTAAACTTTTTAAATAGCTTTTTAGTTTCTGTATATTAAACTGGATCAGGAGAAAGTATGTTAATATCTGAAAAAAAATGCATCAGCAACAAGTATATCAAGGCTAATATGAGAGTGTAGTGTACCTAGGGAATATTTTACGTCACTTGGATGTCCTGAAACCTTGATGTTCTAAAGGTGCAATCCATTATGTCATACAGAATATGTGTCTGCAAACACAAAAACATGGAGCTCGGGGCTTGAATAACATACTCTTTGGCCCTCTGAGGTATCGTTCATGCTTAACAATGGAGAGTGTCAACATTCCTTGGAAAACGCTGTCAGAGTTCAACAGTTCCCATCAAGTGAAACAGGATAACTTTGGTTAACTAACAACATCATCAAAACTGTAGAGGACTTGGGTTCACCGCAATAAAAAAAAAAAAAAAAAATACTACATTTTCCTATTCCTCGGCTGTGTGACCTTCTGGAGAAAAGGTCATGGGACAAACCGCTCACTGTTAGCGTGTCCCTTTGTTTTGCCACTTACTGAAGTAACTGTTCATTCTAGGCCTTCTGGAAAAGTTTTTTATGATAATGACTGTGGAAAAGTTGGCTCCCCTCAAAGCCTGACTATCTTCACCTGTTTAATCAGGGCAGATTCTTTCAAAGGTCATTCTGATGCATCGGAAATACAGACTGCAAATGTTATCCCTTGTTTGGAATTGCAAAGGGCCCCACTTAAAACATTTGCCTTTGCACTATTTTTTCCTGCAAGCCTGACCATTAACCTTTGCAAAAATCGAATTTGGATTTGATAAACGGGACAGCATAATGTGCCTCGGCCTCCAAAAGTGGATTAGGCAACTCGGTCCTTTATCAACAAGGATGGGAATCACGGATAGAGAATAAACTAGGCAGACAGAATGAGGTAAACAGTATATGGGTCAGGAAGACACGGTTCCCGCTCATTATTTAACATGGTTTCACTGCTGCCTCTCTGGACTCAATCTGCTTGCATCTTATTGACGGCATATATTATAGTCGGAGGCAGCCGTTCCTGCAGCGTTCTCTCATTACAAGTCAGTTCTTCTCCGAGTGGGATTGGTTGTATCGATCCTTTAGATAACTAACAAGTGCACCACCTTTCTGTTAAACCCAAAACTGGCTCATTTTCTCAGTGAAGCGTTGTCAGATCGAGGCAGATTCAATTCGTGAAGTTCAAACCATTGTGTGGAACGCTTTGAGCTTCTTTCATAGTCATTATGGTCTGTAGGAGTCAGTTTGTATTCCGTTTTCCGGCTACACCAAGTCCTCGTAGAGGAAAGTAGAGGTGCTTCACTCCTGAATCACCAAAGTGGGAATGAGATCTCATTGTGATGCGAGGAATGCATCTGATTCACTTTTCTTACTGTGTAATTGCACAACCAAGATATCTTTCATACGAGGGGCACCGAAGTTAAAATAAATAAATAAATAAATCAGAGAAATATGCATTCCTTTCGATTTAAACCCTTTTAAAAAGATTTAATGAGCACTGATATGACCACTGGATTTCAACCAAACGATGGACTGCAGCCATGCCTGCCTCGCTTGTCTGCGACGCATAAAAATTTATGTAATGCATCAATGTGCTTTTAAATCGTCTCTCGGAGCTAGTCTCTATTTTGATTGCCACTATTCACTGCTACCTCCATATGCACGCATGTATGGAGGTTACAGAATGCTATCACTCACAATCATTTTTCCGTGGACTCATAATGCAATTACCTCTCATACAGCTCTCTGGCAATAAAGCAGAAATATTCATGCAAATCACACAATTCATCTCAGATACATTCAGCCACTTGAGAGCCGTCAAAAATGCTGCGCTGTTTCCCCGTAAAGCAGCCTCTGGCAGAGGAGTCTTTAAAATTGTCACGAATCACCAGCTATTCTCCTCTCTCACTTGACAGAAAGACAATGTATATGGATCACAGTGAGTCGGGTCCACTTAAAAAGCTCTGGTTGCATTGTTGGGAGTGCCGTCATTACTTTACTGAGGCGCAGCTCAAGAGAAGAGTAAAATAAATGGGGTACGAGGGGAGGGAGAGATGAAAGCAGAGAGCATGTCTCAGGGTCAGCTTTCAAAGAGCATCTCTTCAAATGTTATTCTCGGCCATTTCGCCATCATTAACGGCCCTTTAATCAGTGGAAACGGACCAAAAAATATCCATATATTATGACTTATGAAGTCAGACCTCAACAAAGAACTTGTTCTTTGGAAACATGTGACCTGTCTTGCTTACAAAGAACCTTGTGATTTTGAGTGGAACACAAACTTAACCTTTCAAGTGAAATATATGTAGGCTTATTGTGCTTTCATTTCAATTCAGATGTGATATATTCCCATTTAGTCTTCGGATGACCACACATAAAATGTCCCTTTCACGATTTAACTGAAATAGGTGTTGCGAAACCCAATTAGAAATCTAGCCGATTAGAAACATTCCCCACCTGTCAATCATTTTGCATGATGAATTTGCTGACATCTTTTCCGTCTACTTTTCAAATGCACCTTTTTGTATATGTTTCGCTTTATTTAAAATATTTTTGTATTTGTTCATCAAAATGTCATGAACCTGATCTCCCAGCAAAACAACGGCAAGTTTGCAACCAGATCTGCCTCCTTCCTATCAACAACCGATGAAAAAGAATCAAGAATCTCCCCTACATTTTCAACATTTCACTACAATTGGATGTACATTTTCTTACAACTTTAAAGTTGAGACAAAAAGTAATGGTATCTCTTCCACGTCAATCAGAGTTTTCGTCTGAAGTAGCCACGACAATTCTATTTTAGAAATGATTTCTATTTTTCTGCGGCGTTGCGGCTAGGAACCACAACACAAAGTATGATAACGTTAACCTCAGGTGCTGTTTATGTGCATTATTTAATGTTAAAAGCATCTAATGTGAGTTCGAATATCATTTTGTGTGCTTTTATAGCCTGAAAGGAACAATGGACAATTCCCCTCAGACAATCAAAATTAATAAAAGTAAACAAGAACCGTCAGCTCATTGTGAACGGACAAATGTATTCTATGACAAAGATTGTATCAGTATGTGTTTTTAATAATGTGTAAATAGTGTAATATTGATTATGTTCTTATCCGTTTCCTTGTGCCGTTTCTGCAATTTCCGCAAGAGCCCGCCCACACGCTGTTCTGATTGGCTGTGGTATTTGATTGATTTTGTCGCATCTCGTTGTCACGTTGCGTATGGTGTGGACAGACAAATTGCTTGTCGCTGGAATCTAATTGCATCCCTTCTGGTTAGGATATGAGGTTAGGCCTGAATTTACATCTCTCAATGCTGCCGTGTTCCCTTGATTGCATCTTAGTAGTCAAAAATCAAGTGCCGTTCGATTGGACTTCCTGGAGGAAGTTAAAAAAATCCCACTTTCCAAATTGAATGGTACATAGCTGCATAATCTGAATCCACAGACGCTTTCTAAAGTCAGAGGTTCCACTGGAGAAGATTCCTCTCCTACTGCGTAACTAGTGCATTAACTCACTCGCCATGCAGCAGAACATCGATGGGAATGTTGATAAGAACGTGCAAAGTCAGCGAAATCATCTCACCTCACTCAGTGAGCCTCAGACGCACTGCTTTGCCTCTATTTCTTGCTCATGTGCTTACATCAGTTATGTAAGCATTTCGAAAAAAATTACATTTGTTTAGTCCTGGCATAGCTTCGCACACTGAATACGGTAGCGTTAGCAATAGTGGAATCATACCGAGATATATTCCATTATCTGTTACACTGCATCATTTGTTCAGACAGAGCGTGAGAAGGCAAAAAGTAATACAGCCCTGCCTTGTTTAACACAGATAACTGGCCAAAAACATCTTAAGCTAGCATTCATTTACTGTTCATTAGCATGACAATACATTTTCTTTAAATTTTTACTCAAAAATGAATATTTATATTTACTGACAAGCTCCAAAAAACAATACAAACTGAATGAAAGTGGACAGTGTGATGTGAACGCTATACTTAAAGCTGCAGTCCATAACTTTTTGGGGTTAAAAATTATCTAAAATGATTTTTTTGAGCAAGTACATAATCAGTCAGTGTTCGAAACTATCTTCTTACCTTGTAACAACGGTGAGCTTGTAATAATGTGCTATAATTTGAGTGCTACTGGTGGGTTTCCGCTGGAAATTCGAGCATGCCGACATTCGAATTTGAGTCATTACGTCACATCTGTTTACATGAAGAACGAGTGCCAGCTAGTAGGGATGTGAGGAAGCTGGAGGTGATCATTTTTTGCCTTTTTCACAGTAGCTGCAATAACTAAACTTCTCATTTTGATGGCAGATTGTATTTCATGGCAAATTAACGTTAGACTGTTCAGAAATTGAAATCTACAGGTAACTACGGTGGCCGAGAGAGCTCAAAGCGCTTCAACCCTTACAAAAGATTACTGCAGTTTTTTCGAAGTAATTCTACAGTTTTTGTTACATATAGAAAAATGCAGTTTTTTGGACACGAAAAAAAACTGCAGTATTGCAGTGTAACCTAAAATGTCTGTAGTTTTACTGGAGTACAACTATACTGCAATACATCTAAAGTACAAGTAAAATAAAACTGCAGTTATACTGCTTTTATACTTCATGAAACTTTCAGTTGTACTTCATTTTACTGCAGCTGTACTTATACTACAGTTGTACTGTGACTATACTTCATTATACTGCAAATCTATGGTTGTGCTTCATTAAACTGCAGTTAAACTACTTGGTACTGCAGTTTTACAGCAGTTCTTTTGTGTAAGGGATGTAACAAGCTAGCCGTACCAATACTAAAACATTTCGATTTGTCAGAGAGAATCGTCACTGGATTTGCGACACCAGAATGTTGTGAAAGAATACGTGTTAGTCGAATGTCTGAAGTGGACTATCAAAATAGTGTTACATTTGTTTACAATAAAAGTGAATGGGGTCCAAACATTCGTTGAAATATCACTTATATTCTTCAGATGAAAAAAATATATATCATACAGATTTGGAATGATGACAGTTTCATTTTTGGGTGAACTATCACTTTAAGCCATTTATCACAGGCAATCTTGCTTTCTACAGGCAATTTTAAATCTCGTTTGCGCTTTTGTTATAATTTAAGTGCAATCAAACCCAGTGTGATTATTCTGACTATTATTTGTTTCTTTTATTACCCAAAGAAAATAATAAAGGGTCAGAGCGGGCTGAGGGTGACGGCGTGACATGTTTTGCTGTGAACGGTTACTCTTCAGATCATGGAAGTGCCTCTCAGTTGTTTTGGCCGCCATGCTTGCACACTTTGATCGATGCTCTTTTAGTGCAGGGCTGGAGTCCAAGCTAAAGCAGCATGAAACATTTCAGCGCTCTAATACTTACAGAGCTACTATCCTGTCCTGTTACTGTTCTGGCAGAACAGAGTCCTTAAACCACCTTGATTTCGGCATTAAAGGCTCGTTCCCTCGCACTCAGATGATTTAAATGGACGGAGAATGTGTCCCGACCACCCAACTGTGCAATTAAAGTACAGATCTCACACATTTTGTCACACCATCCCCTAATGTATTCTGTTAGAAAAAATACATGTATGTGCTGCTGGACTAAAAATCCTCAGTCCCGTTTCATTTTTCAGGCTAATGGGTGAGGGTGGCAGATGGGTAGTCCCTATCGTTCTGTCATTTATAATCGGGCATGTTATCCCAGACTGCCATTTCCCTGCCATATCCATATAAATCACGGGGTAAGGATTGTTCAACTCCCTCGCTTATGTCTCCTTTAGGCTTAAGATATATAGTTATGTCCATTAAGCATGTGGAAGCATGGCATGAATGAAACATAACCTTGGTAAAAATGTTTGGAAGGACATTTTTGTAAGGAAAGGGGTGTGATATAGGTCACTAAATGAACAGATTGGCCTCATGCACACTAATATTGTCATTTTTCTGCCAAGTGCTCAACTGTGTTTCTGAACGAAGTTATACAACCGAATTTACTCCCCAAAAAATGCAGGTGCTCTTCAGCGAACCGAACGGAACGTTGTTAATTGCTTTTGGACATCTCGTTGTTTCTTTTCTCCGTGCGCAGTGCTAGCAAATCGATTTGCCTCTCCGGGGTGTTTTTAACCATTTATTTCTGTTTATTTAATGAATTTCAGGTCAACGGGAAAAAAGAGCTCGTCAAGCATTAAAAAAGCATGATTATTTTGAAACTAACTGTAGTGCAAAAGAGTACAGTGAAATAATAAAAACAATTACAAAAACTATTGCACCAAATTACAGTATGATATAATTCTAAATTAAATTAAAGAAGGTTTAATAGTTCACAGGGGATTGATCTCACTGTGTGGAAATCACATCCAACACACACACAATAAACAAACACACAAACAGTGCTGTAGTCGCTACTGATTCCAAATTACATTATAACAATTGTAGTTAGTAACATAATCCAGTAGATTACACATTTAAAGTAATATAATCTGACTACTTTTGTATTACTTTTGACCTAACTCGTTCATCACTTTGATTTGAACAATTTAGTCTTGTGCCATATTGATGTAAAAATACAAAGAGAAAGGAAATATAGTTCATGAAGGATGCATGAAGGAACTGCAGGGGGTTTGTGAGTTTGATTAAAATCTAAAAATTAAATTGTAAAAAAAATAATAATAATTTATAAAAAAAAAAAATTAATGCAAACAGTAAAAAAGATGAAATATTTTATGTTTACAGGCATGTCATGTGACCATTATCTGACTTCAGAGAACCGTGATTTATTTATTTATTTATAACAATAATTATTATTATTTTTTTTTATTGACTTAACTTATTAACTTAAAATCTAAATGTAAATATATGGCATCAAAGACGTTGAGAAGACCAAAAAATTGGGGAATCCCTGTATTGTATGTAATTATGAAATGATATGAATATTAAGATATTCATGTATATATGATATGATATGATAGATATACATTCATATATGATATTATATAAAAGCCAAAATGACTCACTGAGTGATAATTCTAATAATTAATGTACTCGTCAGGAGTTGATTAGATATGCGATGTTGCAATATTGAGAAAACTCTTCTTAAAAGTGCAATGATTTCTGTAAATCCAGTGATCAAATGCTGTGCGTCTCAGTTTTCAGTGATAGTCACATGACTAGAGGCTTTTGGTCTGTGTGTGCAATCCCACAAACCTGGTAGACCTAGTAATGCCGTATATATATATATTTTTTTTTAAAGAAAGGAAAATTTAAAACATAAAGAATCAATGAATTATGAATAATTTCCTGCCATTGTGAGAAAAATATTTAATCAATCAAAAGTAACTGTAGTCTGATTTTGTGTTTGCAAATGTAATATAATCTAATTACAAGCTCTGTAATCGGATTGCGTAATCTAGATTATTTGTAATCAGTTACTACCCAGCAGTGTGTGTGTGTGTGTGTGTGTGTGTGTTGAAAATTCAGACTAAAAATCCTCTGGAGTGTCTTTGTTAGTTGGTGGATACAGGGCGAAACTGGGGAAGGTCATGTCATGGGCAAGGTGAGAGGCCCTCAACAGCTCTTTATTATTTATCAGTTTATTTATTTGGTTTCATTGCTGGGGCTCAAAGAAGACTCTCTCTCTCGCTCTCTCGCTCTCTCTCACTCGCTCCCAGGAACATTGCCTGGAACATTGTGTTTAATTTACTATCACCCATCCTCCAGTCACATCATGGAACACTATGCAGTTCTTTAATTCATGATGTGGGGGAAGGGGGAAGAGAGATGTTATAAATCTTCATTCGTGTTTGTCTCAGCCTTTCAACCCACTATTAATGGGAAAAGACAAAGGATTAAAAAAAGAGACAATGAGACCAATGATAGCTTTCAGCACTGAAGAAACAATGTATCAGAACAGCTTTGATAAGAAGCCACATTTCTACACTAGATTTTTTACATTTTCTGAGTCAAAAACTTGTGCAAAACTCACTGCCATGTTGCTAGGGTGCTGTTATTGGTTGCCAAGGAGATGCTATGTGGTTGATAGGGTGATCTGGGTGGTTGTTATTCCGTTCTTAGGGTGATTTATGCTAGGGTGTTCTGGGTGGTTTAAGGATTTTCTAGGGTTGGGGTTAGTGTTCTGGGTGGTTTCTAGGGAGTTACTATGCAGTTGCTATAGGATGTTCTATGCTTGGATGTTCTGGGTCGTTTCTAGGGAGTTACTATAGGGTGTTCTATGCTTGGATGTTCTGGGTGGTTTCTAGGGAGTTACTATGCAGTTGCTATAGGGTGTTCTATGCTTGGATGTTCTAGCTGGTTTCCAGGGAGTTGCTATGCAGTTGCTATAGGATGTTCTGGGTGGTTTCTAAGGAGTTACTATGCAGTTGCTATAGGGTGTTCTATGCTTGGATGTTCTGGCTGGTTTCTAGGGAGTTGCTATGCAGTTGCTATAGGATGTTCTATGCTTGAATGTTCTGGGTGGTTTCTAGGAGTTACTATGCAGTTGCCATAGGATGTTCTATGCTTGGATGTTCTGGGTCGTTTCTAGGGAGTTACTATAGGGTGTTCTATGCTTGGATGTTCTGGGTGGTTTCTAGGGAGTTACTATGCAGTTGCTATAGGGTGTTCTATGCTTGGATGTTCTAGCTGGTTTCCAGGGAGTTGCTATGCAGTTGCTATAGGATGTTCTGGGTGGTTTTTAAGGAGTTACTATGCAGTTGCTATAGGGTGTTCTATGCTTGGATGTTCTGGCTGGTTTCTAGGGAGTTGCTATGCAGTTGCTATAGGATGTTCTGGGTGGTTTCTAGGGAGTTACTAAGCAGTTGATATAGGGTGTTCTATGCTTGGATGTTCTGGCTGGTTTCTAGGGAGTTACTATGCAGTTGCTATAGGGTGTTCTATGCTTGAATGTTCTGAGTGGTTTCTAGGGAGTTGCAACGCAGTTGCTATAGGATGTTCTGGGTGGTTTCTAGGGAGTTACTATGCAGTTGCTATAGGGTGTTCTACGCTTGGATGTTCTGGCTGGTTTCTAGGGAGTTGCAATGTAGTTGCTATAGGATGTTCTGGGTGGTTTCTAAGGAGTTACTATGCAGTTGCTATAGGGTGTTCTGGGTGGTTTCTAGGGAGTTGCTATGCAGTTGCTAGGGTGTTCTGGGTGGTTTCCAGGGAGTTGCTATTGTCCACAAGGTGAAAATTAGTATTAGGAAAGTAACAGTACTCTTCTGTTCAACAAACTGCATGATTTGTGGAATCATTCATGTCTGTGGCACAAATGGACTGGACAATTTATGCACCAAAGTTTAACACATAAGTTAGTAAGTTAGGTGTTAAAGATGTCTTCACTCCAGCATAATTGGCGAATCCAGTCATGCCCACTGTCTTATCTACAGAATTAAGCAATTAACAGCTTTTGCAAGCCGTGAGCTTTAGCACACATAGGATAAAATGGTAATAACAACCATAAATCACCCAGGCCAAGATGGATTCAGGATAAATTTGCAAAGGAGTAATCTAAGATTAGCTGGCAAAGAGATTGAAGCTAAGAACGGAGGCATTGAATGTTGCGAGCGACTCAAATTTTGGCTGCGAGCAAAATCTTACCAGTAAATTAACATGTGACACACAGGAATTTACAACATGCTACTTTGGCAGGGTATACGAGGACATGTTAGCTCATGAAAACTACCTCCGATATTCACACACATCTCAATACTGTCAAAGTTCATGCATCAGTGACACCCTGTAAATACTTCATAGCCACTGACATCTCTAATGACTACGCAATTATTTCTATATATAGCGTGAATTCAGGTTGATTGAGACACTTGTGTGCCAATCACCCTGAATTCACCCTATAAATAGCAATTACAAGACCAACTAGTTGCCTTCTCTGTGAAACTGCACAGACATTTGTTTGGAACATTCCCAGAGTCACAACATTTCACATTTAAAATGTTAGTTCTCCCAAAAGAGAAATTCTGTCATTAATTCCTCTCCCTCATGTCGTTCTACACCCGTAAGACCGTTGTTCATCTTCAGAACATAAATGAAGATATTTTTGATCAAATCCGATGGTTCAGTGACTCTCAATGGACAGCAAGATGATGAACTCTATAAATGTCCAGAGAGATACTAAAACATATTTAAAATAGTTCATGTGAGTGGTTCAACCTTAATATTATAAAGTATTATAATTATAATACAGTATTTATACAAATCATTCTCCAGAAATGTGAAAACTTGTCAGTGTTTTTACTCCACTTGTAAAGGAAAGCAGATGTTTTGCTCATAAGCATGTGATTCCAGCACTGGAAAAAGAGGAGCAGAATTTCCAGACATTTCTCAAAGTGCAGATGAATAATGAACATGATGTCAGTTCACAGGCCCTACTTGGCTGAAAACGGCCTGTGTTTGTGTTTTACATCTGAGCCTGATTACATATTTGTCTATAAAGTTCTTTATTAAAGCTCTTTTCTATTGAAAGAGACATTTAACTGTACAAAAATGTTACATTGGGTCTATGTACCATTGGCACAGTCATTCGGATTAAAAGTTATGGTTACACTTTATTTTGATGGTCCACTTTAGACATGTATATACGAGTAACTTTGAAAATACATGTCAACTAACTCTTATTAGAGAATTAGTAGACTGTAGTAGAATAAGTTCACATGTACCGGCAAAGTCAGTAGAATATCTATTGGGGGATCATAAAAATAAAGTGTTGGCAGATATTAAGCACACAATCTACTAATGCTCTAATGACTGCTATTTGAAAAGTGGACCATTGAAATAAATTGTAACAAATGCACATAGAAAGAACTGCTAAATTTGCTCCCATCGTGCCAAATGCATTATAGAGAGAGAGAGAAAGAGAGAATATAAACTGTATACAGTAAAGCACAGGACTATAGGACCCCTGATGGTCAAACAGCCCTCTTTGAATTATTACTGTAACGGGGTTCAATGGAAGGAAGGAGGCAGGAACCGGCGAGCTTTCAACATAATTTTAATAAACAAACAATAAAACGAAGGTAAAATGGCGGCACAATCATAAATAACATACAATATAAAGTCCAGGCCTGGTCCTCTATCGTCCTTCACTGTAGTCGCTCCTCTTTTATGTTTTCGGAGCTCCTCCGTGAGAGATACGAGACCGGTGTAGCGCGCAGGTGATGCTCATTATCACTCGCGCCCTGCTCGCCACAATTACTAAAATACCAAATAACATCAAACGCCACCACAGCAAATGGAGTTTTTCTGTACATGCAGAAGTAAAGTCAAACTATTTTACATGTGCAGAACTGATTCATGTATGAATTTGTAAACTCATTTGTGCGGTTTCGTATCATCTGTACACGCACAAACCACGGTTATGTTGCGGTTGGACTTTCATGCTTACCTTTTATCGAAAAATTGAACATTTTAAAATGTACAATTAAAATATGTTTAATATATGCTTAAATAATAATACGGATAAATGTTAATAGATGTTTCTATATTTTGATCATTTGATTAATGTTTGGTTTGTTACAGTTTGATACGTTTACATTTGAACAAATCTGCATCAAAGTTTCATCAAAAGACACTAAAACAAAATGAATAAATATACTTTGGTACCATCAAAAAAAACATTTTCCCTTTAACCTATTGTACTTTAGTAAACAGTACACAAACATGAAGGTTCAGTACGTTCCTCAGTCAGGGTTCAGTACAGCGCAGGGGAGAAAACGAAACATAAAATTGCAAAAACAGTGGTTTATTGAACAAGTCTCTTATAACTATAATCAACATTTTCTTAAGGATAAATACTATCTCAGCTAATGCTGTACACAAGGGAGCCCTTACTTACTCATTACTACAAAATTAAAGGTTGCAATTAACGAAAGAGCCCAAGTTTTTAAATTCAGTTGCTATTTATTTTTAAATTCAATAATCAACACTCAAAAAATGGCAGGTTTTGCATTAACTTCTAAATCTAATTATAACATGATGTTTCAATTATTTGTCATTTGTGAAACAATCATTTACAACTTGTTTTCATGCAAAATGTATTTAAACATTACTAACATGTAAAGTAAATATAATGGACATAAGCTAATAAAGTGCATATATTTAATGAAATGTTCATTTCTCTAGTGAACTAATGTGCTGTGGACACTACATGACTTTCCTGAGGTAAATGTAATGCTACGTGAGAGATTATTCTCAAGCTGGTTGAAAGATTACACGGTTCAGCCGTTCTTTTTTCCTGTTAGCAAACAGTGTTGCATTACCACGTGCGCCCCCTTCTGGATTGGAGTGTGGATCGGCCGTATTCGTCGTCTGACTGTATGAACCCAGCCGAGACAGTACCGTTGCACCTCTATCAAACACTCATCCATATATCAAAATAATCTCTTTTTCCATATGTTTCTATCTGCTTCTGTTGACTGGGAGATGTAGAGACTGAGGTGGCTTTGTGCTCTCTGAACAGCTTTTATGAGCAGCTTGTCCTATCCTCCCTCCAGTGTCTTTTTTTTCCCTTCTCTCTCTCTCTGTCTGAAATAGTGCTGTCTTTCATCCGAAGGACACATTTAAGCTCACCCCATAATGTGGGCACTTGTACTCTGTGATGTTGCAGACCGTGTGTCTTTGATTTCCTTGCCTTGTTCCAGTCCTTGTAGACAATCACGACACACGCATGAGGATGAAGACGCGCACGAACCGCCGCAGCGGCACACATGCAGCGTCTCCTCTGACTTGGTGACTGATCACAAAAAGGCAGTAGGACATGTTCTGTGCAAGACAGCTACGACACATCCAACCGAGCGCTAGAATACCTTTGTGTGTGTCTCGTTGTGTGTTGGGATGAGCGCTTTGCTTTTCACACAAATCAGGTGCAGAATGATCACTCAGACACACTGACAGACACATGATTATTTTGGGTAGTTGACAATGTATTCATGGGCCTTTTTATCTGTGAATGTATAATGGAGAGCGCAACATTTTTTGTTGTACACACTAGAATTCATGTTACAAAAACATGAACAACTAAAGGCAATTGTTTGCAATAGTGACCAAAAGCATTTTTAATTTTGGCTTCAAAAACGACAGTATTGAAATCCGTTGACCACAGTGAATTAAAGTGGTTCTTTTAAAAACCATGCATGATTTCAAACCGACACAGCTCTTTCGACACCCTCATCTTATGTCAACACATCCCAGTCAAACGTCAGAGCTTTCTCGAGGGCCTTGAAGGGAATCATTTCAGCCACATTTGAAATTCTGACATTATTTATGCATTTGGAACATGCTTTGTTTTTTTAATATATCTATGCAACAGAACATCGAGGAATCGCTTCACACTGAAAAACGACAAATAACACCAACCTGATTTTATGAGAAGTCAAATTAAGATAGTGAAATCGCAAGAAATTGATTATAAAAGTCACGGTTTTAGAATATTAGGTGATTTAGACACGTTGAACGTTATAAACACTTGAAGAGTTAGTTCACCCAAAAATGAAAATGATGTTATTTATTACTCACCCTCATGTTTCTCTACACCCGTACGATTATAAAGAGACAAGAATACTTATTGTGCGCCAAAATAACAACTTATCAACAATATCTAGTGTAATATCACTGCTTCACGAATCTTTTGTTTCGAATCAGTGATTCGGTTCGTGTATCAAACTGCCAAACTCACAGAACTATTCGATTCACTCATGACATAATGAAGCCTCGTTCACTGAAATCACGTGACTTTGGCGTTCTGAACCACTGATTCGAAACAAAAGATTCATGAAGCAGTGTTTTGAAATCGGCCATCACTAGATATTGTTACAAGGTTAATATTTTGGTTTTTTGGCGCACAAAAAGTATTCTCGTCGCTTTACAATATCAAGGTTGAAGCACTGTACTCACATGACCTGTTTTAAATATATTTTAGTATCTTTCTGAGTTAATTATCTAGAGACGCTCTGAAACATCAGATTTTAACAAAAATATCTTCATTTGTGTTCTGAAGACGAACGAAGGTCTTACGGGTGCAGAACGACATGAGGGAGAGGAATTGATGAGTTTTTGGGTGAATAAACCCTCTAAAAGCCTAAAACTACTACTATGCTGAAGTTCTGAAGACATGTCTCTTGCGATCGAACGTCACTAATTTGACGTCATGCTTCCATAAGTGCAATATTTGAAGAGCTACAGCGGATTTTCAAGAAGATTTTAATTTCAAAATGTCTCCAAAAGTAGCGCATGTGCGGTTGACTACTTTTGTGGTGTTTTATGTTATGTTCAATTCTCTAACAAAATTGTCCTTTTAAAGGGCTAGTTCACCCAAAACTGATCCCATGATTTACTCAACCATGAGCCATTCCGGGAATATATGACCATCTTCTTTCAGACGAACACAATCACAGATTTATTTAAAATAGCTCTTCTAAGCTTTGTAATGGTCTAGATTTTGAAGGCCAAAAAACGCGTCCATCCATCATAAAAATAATCCACAGTAATTTATATTTAAAACTTTATTAACTATAATTTGCGGCGAAAGACCCGATGCATGACGTAATGACGAGCGCTGAAGCGCAAAACAAAACATCGCTCGCAAATTAGAAACGCTAATTTTTACATTGAAAAATTTCGATATACGAGCTCGAGTTTGTGGTTTGTCTCTATATCTTTATAGAGACTGAGAAATCAAACATAAAGTACACATGGCTCTCTACTAGAACAAACTTTTGGCAACGGTCTGATGGATATTTGGCCTAACATTTATACTCGGATCAGGCTTTGTACAAACTGTGTAAAAGTCTTGAATGTTCAGGAGAGAGGCTATAAAAATGTGCATACCTAAGGGAAAAGGAAAAGGAGGAATAAAGAGATGTGGGGGGAAGGACGAGGAGCGGGAACCTGGACGCTGTCCGGCATGCTGACCCTGGGTCAGCTGCCTCTGATGTATGATCGAACATTAGTGTGCTCACACCACATTTATTAAATTGCCTAATGATGAGAAGATAGGGAGAGAAATATATGATATTAAAAGCAGAGCCCACACACCGCAGCTGCCTGTCCGGGCGGCCCTCGCTCCTGGAGGTAATATCGTCAAATAGGCGGGGGAGTCACTCACGGGGAATACAAATGTTGCCTTTAAGTCGTAGATGGGTGGCTGAAAATGTGGAAGCACACCGAAAGAGGAAGATCCAGTTCTTTAGTGGATTAATCACTGTCATCATCTGAACATTGTGAGGAAGCAATTTAGATGGTAAATACCAAGTTTGCACATATATCAAATGTTGATAGTGTGGCGTGCCAAACTTGATCTGCACATTTTCGGACGGAAAGAGACTTATGACAAATAAATGTGCTTATTTGTTGTCATCGTGCTGAAGCAAGGAGAATTTTGATTAGTTTATCAGTTTAGAATATCAATGAATTGGTTCAAATGTTCGGAGGAGCAAATTCTTGACATCTTACTCCATTCAATGGACCACTTCCTGAGATGGTGTAGAGGTAGGTTTTTCAGAGATTGAGACCAGATTGCTTTCGTAATGTATATTTCCTCCCTCAGAAGCATGTTACTCGAATAGATGCCATTTCTTGTATTCTGGTGCCTTTTAAAGGATTAGTTCACTTTAAAATGAAAAATGTAAATTTTCCCTTAAGCCATCCTAGCTGTACATGACTTTCTGATGAACACAGTCAGAGTTATGTTAAAAAATATCCTGATGCGTCCAAGCTTTATGATGGCAGTGAAAGGGAAACGGGATATGAAGCTCAAGAAAGTGCGTCCATCTATCATAAACGTGCTCCACATGACTCCAGGGGTTGATAAAGGCCTTCTGAAACAAAGATATGCACTTAAAAATATCCATATTTAAAATTATGTAACACAGTTCTTAAGAACGGGAAGAAGGAGGCGGGAACCCGCGAACGTTCAACGTACTTTTAATGAATAAATAAACAAACAGTAAAACGAAAGTAAAAGGGCGGTAGTTCCTCACGGCGACTGCCGCCCACACAAACATAAATAAAGCACAACATAAAGTCCTCTCTCGTCCTTCACTGTCGTCGCTCCTCTTTTATGCTTTCGGAGCTCCTCCGTGAGAGACACGAGACCGGTGTAGCGCGCAGGTGGCGCTCATTATCTCTCGCGTCACCGGCCTCGCTCCGTTCCCTCACGGCTCTCGCCCGCCCTGCTCGTCACACATTATAAAGTAAAATATATAGCTTCTAAGACTGCCTTCCGTATTCAACGCGTAGGGTGTAGCGTAAGCGATTTGAACTGCGAGAGGAGTTATACTTTCTTCGCAAGTTGAATACGTCTGGCGGAAGCTGGATATTTTAATATATATATATATATATATATATATATGGATATTATATATAATATATACACATTGGATAATATATATTATGGATATTTTTCTTACACAAACATATCGCCTTCAGAAGGCCTTTATTAACCTCTGGAGTCCGTTTATGAGGAATGGATGTACTTTCTTGAGCTTCAAACTCTTCCGTTCACTGCCATTATAAAGTTTGGACGCGTCGGGATATTTATTAAAGGGAAGGCAGCAACGACATTGCACCAGAAAGTCAATGATAAAATAGTCAACATGACTAGAATGGTTCAACCTCAATATTATGAAGCGACGAGAACATATTTTGTGTGCAAAAACGAAACTAAATAACTTTATTCACCAAATTTGCCTGCCATACCGCTACTCTATTTTCGCTGCAGAGCTTCAGTGTTCAGCTCTTTCAGCTTGAATTTTGATTTTATTGCTATAATCTGTATTGTATTAATATTATCTAATGGAAAATTAATATCCTTTTTTTTTTTTTTAAAGCTGTGTTACCTACAACAGTAGCCTAAAACAGATATCTAAAAATATATTTATCTATTGGTTGAACTTATTTATGGCCTAGAATGTTGTTTTAGAGGAGGAGCAAATTGCGGTTAAGAAAAAAAAAAATCATATTTGAAAACACAACACAACCAGAAATGTGTGTAATGAATGATTTCATGTTGACTAGCTAGCAAAGCTGGAAGCTGTACTTGGTTATGAAGCAGATAGATGGAATAAATGCATATAATTATATAGGTTTTGAATCTGGGGAGTGTACTGGGCACAGCCTTAACCTTCATTAATGATAATAGCGGGTACAGTGTGGAATACCTGTTTATGCCACATGGAAAACTACAAGGCAAACAATTCAGCAACCGATGCTTTGATCAGCAGCAGATGTCAAAATCATCTCCTTACTTTCAGATCAAATGACAACTCAAAGTCAATGAATCCAGAGGTGTGCATGTGGTGAAAATCACTTTCATCTTTCGCTCTCTTACATGCCTTGATGGGACCGTATAAGCTGGAGTCTATACAGCCAGAGCTATCTATTATTTACAAGTCATCTATTTAACAATGCCGGTGGAGTATAGGTTTTCTAACACCCAAACATCTTAATTACACGCCTGCCACCGATCAAGGAAGTCAAGACTGAATGAATAGAGTGTGATGCCAGTCTTAAGATTTTCACCGGAATCCTGAAATCTGGGGGAGAAAAGATGATGAAACAAGGGACATTAATCATATGTTGGTATTTGTTTGTTTCATGCATAATGCCAATTATGAAGGCACTTCTAGGAATGGGGTAAATAAAAGGAGGTGGCTTATAACTCTAGAAGGCTTTAGTGAGCAAAAGGAGGCGGCTGACCTTCAGAAAGTGTCGAGGTGAACCTAAATATTATATGAGTTGATTTATTTTCTGTTGGGTTTGCCATTTTCGATTCAGTAATGTCAGTAATTTGGACTTCTTTTAAAAAATAAGTCTAAATATCTTTTAAAACCGTGGTATTTTGTCATTGTCGAGCAATAAGCCTTAAATGAACATCAATGCAATGTTTTTTTTTTTAATGAATGAATCTATTGCTCATATAGAACTAAACGTTGGTTCTCATAAATCCAAATAAAAATCAAATTGGGGATCAGGGTGGGCTTGATGAATACAGCCAAAACAGATTTAACTTCATGCTGGGTTAAAATGGACAAACCCAGCGGTTGGGTTAAATGTTTGCTCAACCTGCTGGGTAGATTTGCTTAACTCTATTGTTTAAAAAATGACTGTATTGCTTGCTTAAATTGAATGTATTAATATGTTTAATGAATAATAATTAAACAAAAAAAAAAAAAAACATGCATTGAATTGCTTATTAATAAATGTTCACCTTTTGATTATTTTTGTTGCGTCTAGCAATTATGTGTCTGATTTTTAATTTTGGGTTCATTTTAATCCAGCCATATTTAAACAATAGTGGAGTTAAAACCCAACCACCCAATTGCTGGGTTTGTCCATTTTCAACCCAACTTGGGTTGTTTTCAGAATTTACAATCAATCGATTATCAATGAAATTATGTCAGAATTTTGCATAAAAGAGATAAAACTCATTTCACACACTTCTCATTAAAAAGAAAAAAAGAAAGAAAGAAAACATGCGAGTATGCCGTCACAAATCAATGACTCCAAACACTTTATTCATAAAAAGTGTCAGAATGAGATGAAATATTGTTACATAAAAAGCAGAAGGAATCATAATCATCCAAGCCACTATCAGAGCAATAAACGAATTGAACAGAGTCTTATCCTTCTGCCCATAAGCAAAGAATGTCTTTAAAAAAGTATTATGTACATTAATACACGAAGGCAGAATTCTCCCATGCTAAAGTGATCTACTATTTTAATAACATCCTAAAGAGATTCCCCCCGTTAAAATCACTCCACTGTGACTGTACAGTTTTCCATTAAACATTTATTGATATTGAAGGCATATAAAAATAAATGAGTAAAAGGACTGGATTGTTTTACATATGGCCCCGAATGCAGTGGGGAACAATGGATCACGATGATTTAGAAATAAGAGGCAATTCTTTTCATGATGTTCTCCTAGCAGCCCAAGTTAATAGCAGGTCCGCATTACAGAGACCAACTGAATTATACATCCAGTGCAATTTCTTGTGAAATAGCTCCACGGATGGCCCGAAATAGCTTGGCAGCTGAACTCTAATGTGGCTGAAATTTCTCAGTGGAATATTTTCATTCTAAATAAGTCTGGCGGAGTCACCACGTGTTCTTAGGAGCTGCTTATCCTGCGACGCTTACCGGTATCCAGACTCCTACTGGGAAGCTTTGAGGTCATATTTCTTATCCTGTCATTCCTGCACCATCTTAAAGAGGACCTCCTCCAGCAGGAACCCCCTTGGCAAGGGTGATGTCATCTGCAGGCACTCTTCATGTTGACCCTGTGTGGCCCAGACAAATGAAAGCCATGCGGTTCAGCTTTGGAGAGATACTGACAGAGCTGCTTTGAAATGCTGATTATGCAGAATGTCCGCAGTCCCGCTGACTGAGTGTGTGCTCTACAAGAAGGTTTTGATCAGAGTGATGACCCTACCAGCAGGGGAAAAGCCCCACTCAGCTAATCATTATACATCACAGAGTCAGGGAGACCGCACCCGCGAAACACCCCACAAGAATTAAACAGCTTCTGATATTCGTATGCATTTGGTTCAAGTTTGCTCGGTAACTTTTTAGGCCAGACCGGCGATTCTCGACTCATTTTTGCTTCAGGATACAGAATTAATTAGTGAGCCAACGCACTTGCAAAATAGTTTTACATTAGAACTGCATATTAAAATGTACTCATTTGAAAAAAAAAAAAAAAATATATATATATAGATATATATATTACAATAAACTGCACTTACTTTTCTTTTGGTAATTTGTCTGTACTCACACGTATTCAAGGTGAAAATATGTTGTTGTTTTTTTTTTATTTATTTATTTAGTATATGAAAATGATACAGTATAAAATATTTTAAAAAAAGTCAACATAAATACAAAGAGTACATTTCTAAGAAAATAGATTTGATTTTCAAGAGTTAAAGGGATAGTTTACCTAAAAATAATTTCTTTCTGGAGTGGAATACCAAAGAAGATCCTTTGGAAAAAAAAGTCTCTTTTTGGCCATTTTGAGGTCCTCAGAAGAATGAAAGTCTGAATAAGTTGGCAAAACTCAAAAAAATTGAGGCAATCAATTTTTGATTTAAGAAATTCAGTGCTAAATACTCAATACTAATTTGTTTGATTTAAGTTTGTCCTACTCAAACCAATTCATTGTTTTGAGCATTAGGGTTTACAGTGTATATAAATGACGACTTAATTTTCAATTTTGTATGAACCATCCTTTTAAGGACCCTTCTTAAGCATCATTTTACTTTACATCAAACTCTGGAACGCCATCAACCCCAGAACAAGGTCAACACCGGAGACCTCGTTCATCAGCAAACCTTGATTAGAAATATTGGCAGGTGAGAAATGGTGCTAAGGAAGCAGGCAGGAGGAGACATGGAGCATCTTGACCATGAAAAACAGCTGCGACCGTACAGTGAGGCTGGATTAAAAGCCACGATGAGGAAGTGACCCGTCACTCAACGTATGACAAATGGGCATAGCATGTCCGTATACACGTAAGCGCTCCAAACACGGTCAATACCAGCAGGTTGGAGACAAGAAGGTCAGGGATGGAACAAAAGAGCAAAAGAGGTTCCCCGATGTTTCTCACCCTGTTCACTCTCTCTGGTTTCCTCAAGGGATGTCTGGAATCTGCCTCAAGGGAGTGAAAGATCTGGCTGCATTACTCACCCCATGACCCCATAACCTCAGTGACTTACAAAGACCAAGTGTCCTTTAAGAGAATGATGAATTACTCCTAAAGTATGGTTGTTCTCTTGTGATTTATAAGGAGATTATATTTGCACTGCTCTTCCCAGCTAAAAAGACCAACCACAACCATCCAAAAGGTCATTATCTAGCTGGTTTAAGATGGTTGAACAGGTTTCCCAGACTGGTTAAGCTGGTTTTCAGTCGCCCTAGTTCATGTTCAGCTGAGAAGGCCAAACCCCTCTGAAACCAGACCAGCCTGACTGTAGTCTAGGCCAGCTCATTCAAGTATGAGTCCAAGCGGTCAAGACCGAGACCAGAAGAGGGTCGAGTCTGAGTCAAGACAGAGACTAAAAGACGGGGTCTAAATATCAACACATTTCAAATCGTAATAAATGGCAAAAAGGCAACATGTGAAGATTTTAACTAATGCTGGTGTAACTCCATCCACACAGGATTAAATCAATATCTTTCAAGTCACTGCATCAACAACTCTCATATGGGGTATTGCGGGGGGAACGGATTTCGACAGCTGTAATTTTCCCATCGGATTCCGTTCTCCCTCCCATGGTTTGTACAAAATTAGGTTCAATTAGGTTCAAAGTTTTGTGTCAGTGTCTCAGGAACCTCTGCCCAGAGACACAACTGAACGGAAGGGATCAAATGCGTGAGTCGACACGGACCGCAAAATGTATTCGTAGTGTTGAAGAACTTGAAACCAGGCTTGGTCTCGAGTCTAAGTCAAGACAGAGTCCAAATTATCCCAAGTCCACAGGTTCTTTCGCACTGAATAGTCCTAGGAACTTACTTATGGGAACTAGGATACCGCTAATTTCTCCCCCGGGCCATGTTCCTGGTTGCATTCGCACCGGGAATAGGAACTAAGAAGCCGGCCGACAGTGGCATCTTTGAGTGCGACATTTACAAACACTAAAAACCGGTGGATTGAGGATGCCATGATCGGAGCAAAAAAAAAAAAAAAAAAGCAAAAAGTGGGGCTAAGAGATGAAATCTCCTGACAACTTTCAGGATTACATATAATCAAGGCAGAGAAATGAACACATCCCTGCAGGCAACAGGTAAATCCGTTTTCTCCATTTTCCATGTTTTTGAAGTAAATATGTTTGCAAGTCTTTTTGAAATGCGTTTGACCAATCAGCGTACACTCACGTCACTGATAGTTCCTATAGTGCTGGTTTAGACCCTACTCTGAAGTAGGAGCTAATTAAGTTCCCCCAAAAGGAGTTCCTAGAGCTAAAATTGTTCCGGTACGAACACTGCAAAATCCAGGTGCTTCAGCCGATAGCTCTAGGAACTATGAAAAGGTTCTTCCGGTGCGAAAGCCTCATGATAAATAGAGTCTTGGACTCAAACTCTAGATGTACTCGATCAGTCTCAAGTACTACAATACTGATGATCGGTAGAATCAAGACAAGCAACCCTTGCTATTTATTGGTTCAAGATGTTTTTTGTAGCAGCTTTGAAAAATTGATTCTTTACGGTTAGTAATACCCAATTCCCAACCAGAGGAATGTGTGCTTTCCAGTTGGAAAAATGTTGGTTTTGCTTTGTTAAACCTTAATGCAGCTATAAAACAACAGATTTCTGAAATGGCTTCAGTTTGAGAGCAAGTCGCTTGGTGGGGGGTTTTTTTGTCGTTGTTTTTACTCACAGCATTGAGTCATTTTGGTTAGTACTCAGTGGATTATTTTAATAAAGGACATTTTGTTTGTGTTAACATGATAAAGCCATATGATATACATTTATAAGAAACACATTTCTGGTTCAGTGTCAATTGGGAGATACTAAAGCCTCATTGATTGGGTTGTAGAGGCACAAAAAAAAGGTTGAGAAACAGTTCTATTACTCTATTCTTTGCCATTCTGACGTACTAATTAGTTTTCTGCCTGAAGGCCAATCCATCATGGTCTGTTGATGCAGAGCAGATTGAGTGAGAGATATTCAAGATCTATTCTGTGTGACTTGTGTTAGCCTGTAATAACTCATATCTTCAACTTTCATGTGTCAGCGTTTTGCGCCGAAGTTTTATAATTCCTACAGGCAAGAATCTCACCTAACCGTAGAACTCAACAGGCTGCCCTGGGCGCAGAAGAGCAGTGGAAAAGTACAAACTCCAGAGAGCGGTGATCTAGGCCAAAGACTATTGCATAACCCACTGACAGGTTCGAACAATGGCATTCATAGATTCCCTTAGATGGCTGGCCTCAAAACAGTTACTTTGTGATGAAATGAATGCTACTCCTCTGACATTTGCAATCTGTGTCTTTGTTAAAAAATGTATTGTTGTGGATAATGTTGGCTATGTAAAAAACTGTTGAAGTGTTGGGAAACAACTAGCAATGCTGACAAACTAAACTTTTCTGTAGCGTGCCACGGCAGTAGCTGAGAAGTCAATGTGCCACATTAATCTCTAAATAGCCTTCATATGTCATCCGGTTGGGATAAATTGATAACTTTGTTGTAGTTAGCATTAGCTTATAGCTTGAGAAGTTATAGTTTAAAAGTAGCATGGCATGACAGCAGCTGAGTTGTATAAAATATAGTTTAGCTTCTAATCTTCTAAACAAGAACTTAGTATTAGTGTTAACATTGGCTAATAGCATGAAGTTACAGCTTCAAAGTAGCTTGAGATGACAGCTGAGTTGTATTAAATATAGTCTAGCTTTTAAAGCAACAAACAACTTAGCATTAGCTTATAGATTGTGGTTCCCTTACAAAAGATTACTGCAGTTTTTTAGAAGTAATACTACAGTTTTTGTTACATATAGAAAAATGCAGTTTTTTGGACATGAAAAAACTGCAGTATTGCAGTATAAC
The DNA here is from genome assembly GCA_037194245.1 of Opsariichthys bidens. Lineage (NCBI taxonomy): Eukaryota > Metazoa > Chordata > Actinopteri > Cypriniformes > Xenocyprididae > Opsariichthys > Opsariichthys bidens. Next base: position 7,428,526 of record CM074311.1, on the reverse strand, counting down.
CTAAAATATCTGCGGTTTTACTGGAGTACAACTATACTGCAATACATCTAAAGTACTAGTAAAATAAAACTGCAGTTCTACTGTTTTTATACTTCATGCAACTTTCAGTTGTACTTCATTTTACTGCAGCTGTACTTATACTACAGTTTTACTGCTGTTGAACTTCATTGTGAGTTTATATCTCATAATTCTGACTTTATAACTCACAATTGCAACTTTATATCACGTAATTCTGAGGGAAAAAGTCAGAATTGTGAGATAAAAACTTGCAATGACCTTTTTTGTGTTTGTTCCACACTGATTAGTATTCCAAAGTATTCTAAAGTATTTAGATCAAGCGACTAAACTTGAGTAATGTAACACACAATTACTTATGTTACTTAAATACACAATTACTTTACTTAAATAGCTTTATTGTACTTAGCATTAGTTAATAGCTTGATAGTTTAAAGTAGTTTGAATGCTGAAAAATAAGATTTCCAAGATCAAGACGTTTAGAGGCCAGGAAATTGTTTAAAAAAACAAGGCGGCGTGAAGTTATTGACATGATAATGTTGATAAAGCCATTGTTACCCAAACAAATGGGATTGAAAGCATACTTCTTGCCTTTAGCGTAGTCAGAGCTCAAGGCATTTGTTTGGACAGCAGTGCTCTGTGGGTGGGGACGGTCTGTCTAATGAAGACTATTGAAACCAGATTTTGGGGTCTGTCCTCCATAACCTCCTGACATCACCTCATTCTCCCCCAGCGCCACATTTTGTATTAAAAGGCTTTGTAGCATTATATTAGAGAACATGAAACATCAAGGGAGTGCAATTTTGACTCCACCCATAGCTGAAGCACGTCAAGACATCTGTTAGATGAGTAATAGGATATGCCGTAATTGTGATATGTACTAATGCACACAAATTTGCAATCGCATAAAACGTGGGTTGTGTCACAAGCGATATCTGACACTTTCTAAAGTGGGTTTGGGGAAAATTATGGTAAAAAGTAGCAGGCAAAGCAAATGTTAAATTCTATTATATTTCCCTGCGCTCAGTTGAAAGGAGCCGCTCAGTCAGCGCATGTTCCTGTCTCATACTTCCTGTGGAGAGGTTTGTTACTGCTGAGGTGAAGGTCACACTCTTGGAGGCCAAAGGTTAAAGGAGAAACCATACTAGTACAGGGTTTAAACTGAAAGGCTGATTTTTACTGTCTACCTTTAATCCAAGTTGGTTTTGATCAATGAAGACCACCTATCGCACTTTAGACAGCTGGACTGGTGCTATTTTGCACCTCATCAGTATGAACAAGAAGCCTGATAGCAAGAAGCAAATTCTTTTAACTCACCTTGATGTTTTTCTCCCAAAGCCGGATGATTTCTATGCTCTGTGGAAAGCAAAAGAAGATATTTCATGCTGCTCTTTTCCATACGACGGAAATATATAATGACCACACAGTGAAAACCCCAGAGTTAAATCAACTCTGCTCAGATAACATTTGGTCCCTCTCTAAATAGTGTTAAAGTAACACTCTTCAGAGATTGAATGTCTTTTATCTTCAGTTGATTTCATCAGTTGTAGTTCTTGTTTCTCTTTTCTACAGTGATTCTGCTTGTTAACAGCAGGTGTTCATCAATACTGTTCAATCATCGCTTAATCAATTGCTTAATTATCTCATTAACTTTAACTCTGCTTCAGTGTTACTTTAACACTATTTAGAGCGGGACCAAATGTTATCTGAGCAGAGTTGATTTAACTTTGGGGTTTTTACTGTGCAGGCGATGCCAAATTACTATAAAGGGAAAAAATAAGCATTTTTTAAACATCTTTTTTTGTCATTTTTGGCTTGTGTTTGGAAAGGCCAGTGAATAATGACATTTTTGTCATTATCTTTTAGTTCGGACTTCACAATTAAATTCACTTGGTAAGTCAATGTAGACATGTTCAAACTTAGACATCATAGAGAATATGACTGATTAAATTTCATACACCTTTCTGACTTGTGAAGACTGCAGGCTTGCAGGAGGAACATTTAGTTCCTGGTTACTCCTAATTCTTAGAAACAAAGCCAGGCCACACCAGTCTTGCACATTCCAGGACGTCATGATCAGACGACAATCTCTTGCAGCCTCGGGCATGTTTGTAGACGACACACGCTAGATCAAGAACAAAAAAAAAAACTGGATGGGCTGACCCTCCGCTTGACTACTCCTGAGACCTGGGCCTTTAAACAGAGATCTGAAGTGCAAGTGATCATAGATGTTGTTCCTGCTGTTCTCAGTTTACATCCCATTCTCTCTACCACACAATCTCGCTCTCTTTCTCTTGTTCTGCCTCTGTGTTTGTCAAATAATCCCAGTTTTGAGATTCATATGGCTCACAACATGCTTTTTTAAAAATACATCTCAGAGACTTCCAGGAGAGCTTGTTTGCGCTTTTTATAGTTTAGAGAGAGAAGGGAAACACTAAAACTGGGGAGTGTCACTTTTCGGGCTCTGATCATCAGGAATAAGTGGCAAAAACGACCAAGCAGTGGTCGTTACTGCATTCAAAACACATGCCACCGGAAATATTTAGCCTTTACAGTGTCACAGCACGTATTACATTGGAAAATAGCCTGTAAGAGCCTACCTGCCCATTAGGAGGAATGTGGGAGGTTTTGCACTGCGGAGCGTCGAGGCTCAGAGTCTGTCATTTACTGCTGAAGCCTACAGCAGCCCTCTTAAAGTTACAAAAATGTGCCGGGAGCGTAAAATACCACAAATATGCAATAGGGGTGTTTGTGTGTTCTGCAAAGCACAGCTTTTTTGGGCTTTTTTTTTGTAACCAGTGGGGCTTTTTTAAATGAGGAAAACCTGATCCCTAAAGCGAAGTCTTATAGTAAATTATTCAACATCTACAAATAGATCAAAATCATCGGCTCATTATTAATTCAGTGAATTTAAATGTAGTCAAATTGAGTGTTGTACAGCAGACAGAGATATCTTTGCAGAGATTTTTTTAGGATTTTGTAAAACTTCAGGGGATTTGTGTTACGGTGAGCTATCAAGACCATTTCTGCATCATATTTCAGCGAAGAATCAAAAGAAAGGATAGGATTATTAATAATGGTAGTAGTAGATGAAGTAATAATTGCAATGACATTAAAAAAATTGAAATACGTAATACGAATACAATTTTATGGTAACGCTTTACAATAAGGTTCATTAGTTAAACATGTCTTAACTAACATGAATTAACCATGAGAAATACATTTATTTATGTATTTACTAATCTTCATAAACGTTAGTTTAGGAAAATCCAGTTGTTCATTGTTTGTTAATGTTAGTTCACACTAATGTTAACACGATTTTAATAATGTTTTAGTAAATGTTGAAATTAACATTAACAAAGATCAATAAATGCAGTGCATTATTAGTTGATGTTAACTAATGTAGTTAACTAAGAAACCTTATTGTAAAGTGTTCCCAAATTTATTTTTAAAAGTATTTGTATACTATGGGATTATATTTTCACAGTTATAAGAAAACATTTCCACAATTTGGGGGAAGGAAATGTCATTGTATATATAAAACCCTCTTAAGTTAAAACCCAGGATGTAGGTTAAATATAGCCTTAATATTAAATGATTAAATTTAACAAATCACAATTCGATTAGTTGAGGAACAAGTAATAGATTAATAAGACCAAATATTGCCTGTTTTATGCATCCAAAATGAATGTTAAACCACAATAAGTGCCAGTGGCAAATCCCTGAAACACTGCCCGAGATGAAGCTGTTCTCGGCGGGTACCAGAGCACTGAACGGCCGCTGACGGCCTGGAGCTCGCATCTCTGAAAACTTCTAACTAAATTGTAAAATAAGTTTATTATATATATAATATATATACACACACAAACATATACATGGATATTCCTTATATGTAGTCAGCATTGGTTCCAAGCATCTGGAATTGTGTACCTCGCACATGCAATTTTCCACTGAAGGTAAGCGTTTTTTTGTTGTTGTTGTTTTTTGTTTTTTTTAATTACATATGTTTATGCACAAACCAATATGAGACATTCCTGGTTCATCAGAGAAGAATAGAGCTTCCTTTTATGGCCAGTGGAAAAAAACAATCAAAAAAACAAGAACAACAAAATAACAAATAAGTGTTTAATTGTGTTTCCACATTGCTCTCGGGCAGAAGCAATAAAGAATTTACATTGCACGTGAGGTAGGGTATAGCACACATTAACACATCTCTCTTTAGTGTATAAAGTAGCATTCATGTCTCTGATGTGAGGAAGCTATCAAATATAAGTGACAGATGAAGCATGACCTTGCCTTTGAAACTCATTTCCTTTCATATGTGAGCTGCAAAATAGATATTATTAAAGTTGCTGTGGTGATTCAATTTCTTGCAGATCCCACCCCCCACATCCACCTCCACCCTTCATTTTATCTTCTCAACAAATGCACAGAATATTTGGAGTTCCCTCTCTGAGGATGCTTTCATTCACGTATAGACAAGACCTTAGTGCTGTTTCAAAACCCTCTGACCTGCTTTCCTACAGCATTTTTAAGACAATATAGATGCACTCCAGACACAAATATTGCTTTAAAAGTTAGGCAAGGTATCATACTGGATATATATTGTAAGGTATATACATACATACATATATATATATATGTATGTATGTATGTATGTGTATATATATATGTTTATATATGTGTGTGTGTGTATGTATGTATATACATATACATACATTTAATGGTTGAACACACACACATATATATATACATACATATACATATAATAGACTATTTTACACAATATTTGTCTGTACTATGTGCTTTTATTAGACTATTATGCCAGTTCGTATCAGATTCACATGAATAGCAATAAGTGGAGTGTTCCAAATCACTCACTTATGAGGTTCTGTTTCACAGGAAGGTTGTTGTCACGGAGGCAGTAGACAGTCAGGCAGTTCACTCTGTTTTGGTGCAGAGCTTTTGAGTTCCTCGGGGTTCATTTATGGGTCTCTGGGTCTGTACATTTGCTTCCAGGCAGAAATGATGTCACTAATGCCGGACCTATTTACAGTCAAAACATGAGGGAATTTCCATCTTGGATTGGTGTTTCTATTAAAAATAGAAATCTGGCTTGGTCAGAGTGACGCTCGACATGCTGACTTCACAGAAAACACTCAACGGGGCAGTTCATTCAAGACTCGGATTCTGTCATCATTTACTCTCCCTCATGTCATTCCCAATGATGGGCTCGTTGCTCATTACTCCTTTCAAAAGTGATATAATATAAGTGATATAATTCCTAGTAAACCCTAATGTTCAAACTAATTTAAGATAAACTTAAATTAATTTTAAAGCAAACTTAGAACTTTCTGTTTGTCTTTTGAGTTCAATTGAAGTAATCTGAACTCTTTCATTGATTTGAGCTCTTTTAATTTAGATGAACTTAATTCGAACTGAATCTGGGCTAGGATTTTTTATTTCCCAGCATGCTTTTGCCAGGGCACTCGAAAAGTGAGAGAAAATGTTCAAATTATGGGATGTTTTTTTTTTTTTTTTGGCGCATGATTAATGTTATGTGGGGGATTTAAGAGTGTTTATAATTTGGATTACTTTAGAAGTGTTTTCTGTTGTTTACTTATTTGTATTGATTGATTGATTGATTGATTGATTGGGGGTTACTATCGTATTGACAAGTTTCCACAAATGAAATATTTAAGTTGAGTTTACATGATAATTTCAAGTTAAATGAAGTTAAAGTGTATGAATTACAATAACACAATGATAATCCTTTAGGTGCGTGTATGTTAAATAATATTCTCACTCTTTTTTGCACCAGTATCGTGTGGCAGGAATCAGAGCGAGCGGTTGCGTTATAGCTCGAGCACAGAATGCCATCTTGCCCATGGTCCAGTTCGGCAGCCTTCAGAAATGGAGTGTGAGATTTAGATGTCGGTCTGTTTCTTCCAGTCTCTCTTTCCCAGTCCCGTTCCTCCACTCATGTCTGCCATTCCGTGGCCATCTGCCATGTTGGATGGATGCCTCGAGACAAATAACTGAAGTGTGACTGGGGAAGTACAGCGCTGCTTGAAATCCTTTTTCAACAGCAATTCTTGGACTGATTCGGGGCCTACTGTGAAGCAAAGCCCTGTATCATAACAAATTATGTATTCCAGCCTCAAATTCAAATCGCATGTTCACCGCCTTTCCTGAAGGACTTGGAGTTTAGCTGATTTTTGGCAGTAGGCAGTGACGTTTCTGTTTTTTTTTTTTCCTTGCCTAGTGCTTCTATTTGACTGCAAACTAGGCGATTTCATAAACACGAGAACCGTTAGCAGGGAAACCTCAAGCCAGGATTGCCTACAGTCAGAGCATGTGACTGTGCTAATGCGAAAGGGAATCCCGAGATTTCCCCTCCCTGTTACTGTAATCGCGATCGGAGCGGCGAAACACAAAGGTCTCCATGGTGATGTGTGTTTATGACAAAACACCCGTCCAGAAATGACAGTCTCATTCACTAATGTCTATTTATAAGAGCTTGAGGAAGGAACATGTGTGTGTGAGTGGGCAGTGCTGTGGAAAGCTTTGCTCACACTCCGTCCACCGCTGCTCATGCACCCGTGTAAACGCTGGTTGGCGATTCAAAAACAGAAAGGGAAAACAACGGACGTCGTAGCGGCGTGCTGAAATCACCATGGCAACTCTGTCAAAGCAAATACTCGTCTGTTGTTTAAACAAACAGGGCTTCCTTGTCTTGTGTGCATCCCCTTTTCTTCATTTCCTTGTTTTTCAGCTTTTGAAGCTGTGTTAGTTTAGTATTTTATTTATTTTCAGTTTCCTTTTTAAATCAAACATTTCACAATTCTCATTTACTTGATGTTTCTCATCTAATATTTATATTTTATTTATTTATTGTCAACTGTAATAACCCTTATCTTGAACAATAAAAGGCCAAGTGAGTTTATTCCACGCAATACAAGAAATAAACACAACCTTCATATGGAAGCTTGTTTCTGCCTCCGAATAAAAAGAGAATTGTCACAATTCTGCATTTCTCACAAACGATTGAATTTACACTTGTGAGAAAATAAGTTTAAATTGTGAGATATAAACGTACACTCGCGGAAAAAGTCAGATTTGTGAGAGAAATTTGCAATTGCAAGAAAAAGAAAAGTTGGAATTGTGAGACATAAACTCGCAATTACAGAAAAAAAGTCAGAATTGAGAGGTATAAACTTGCCATTGCAGAAAAAAAGTCAGAATTGTGAGAGAAATTTGCAATTGCAAGAAAAAAAAAAGTCAGATTTTGGAGATATAAACTTACACTTGTGAGAAAAGTGAGATAAATTTGCAATCGCAAGAAAAAGAAAAGTCAGATTTGTGAGACATGAACTCGCAATTACAGAAAAAAGTCAGAATTGTGAGAGAAATTTGCAATTGCAAGAAAAAAAAGTCAGATTTGTGAGACATAAACTCGCAATTTCAGAAAAAAGTCAGATTTTGGAGATATAAACTTACACTTGTGAGAAAAGTGAGATAAATTTGCAATTGCAAGAAAAAGAAAAGTCAGATTTGTGAGACATAAACTCGCAATTTCAGAAAAAAGTCAGATTTTGGAGATATAAACTTACACTTGTGAGAAAAGTGAGATAAATTTGCAATTGCAAGAAAAAGAAAAGTCAGATTGTTGAAACATAAACTCGCATTACAGAAAAAAGTCAGAATTGAGAGATATAAACTTGCACTTGTGAGAAATAAGTTTAATTGTGAGAAATAATCTGACACTTGCGAAAAAAGTCAGATTTGTGAGATAAATTTGCAATTGCAAGAAAAAAAAGTCAGATTTGTGAGACATAAACTCGCAATTTCAGAAAAAAGTCAGAATTGTGAGACATAAACTTACACTTGTGAGAAAAGTGAGATAAATTTGCAATTGCAAGAAAAAGAAAAGTCAGATTGTTGAGACATAAACTCGCAATTACAGAAAAAAGTCAGATTTGTGAGAGAAATTTGCAATTGCAAGAAAAAAAAGTCAGATTTGTGAGACATAAACTCACAATTACAGAAAAAAGTCAGAATTGAGAGACATAAACTTGCACTTGTGAGAAAATAGGTTTAAATTGTGAGATATAAACTTACACTTGCGAAAAAAGTCCAATTTGTGAGAGAAATTTGCAATTGCAAGAAAAAAAAGTCAGATTTGTGAGACATAAACTCGCAATTTCAGAAAAAAGTCAGATTTTGGAGATATAAACTTACACTTGTGAGAAAAGTGAGATAAATTTGCAATCGCAAGAAAAAGAAAAGTCAGATTTGTGAGACATGAACTCGCAATTACAGAAAAAAGTCAGAATTGTGAGAGAAATTTGCAATTGCAAGAAAAAAAAGTCAGATTTGTGAGACATAAACTCGCAATTTCAGAAAAAAGTCAGATTTTGGAGATATAAACTTACACTTGTGAGAAAAGTGAGATAAATTTGCAATTGCAAGAAAAAGAAAAGTCAGATTTGTGAGACATAAACTCGCAATTTCAGAAAAAAGTCAGATTTTGGAGATATAAACTTACACTTGTGAGAAAAGTGAGATAAATTTGCAATTGCAAGAAAAAGAAAAGTCAGATTGTTGAAACATAAACTCGCATTACAGAAAAAAGTCAGAATTGAGAGATATAAACTTGCACTTGTGAGAAATAAGTTTAATTGTGAGAAATAATCTGACACTTGCGAAAAAAGTCAGATTTGTGAGATAAATTTGCAATTGCAAGAAAAAAAAGTCAGATTTGTGAGACATAAACTCGCAATTTCAGAAAAAAGTCAGAATTGTGAGACATAAACTTACACTTGTGAGAAAAGTGAGATAAATTTGCAATTGCAAGAAAAAGAAAAGTCAGATTGTTGAGACATAAACTCGCAATTACAGAAAAAAGTCAGATTTGTGAGAGAAATTTGCAATTGCAAGAAAAAAAAGTCAGATTTGTGAGACATAAACTCACAATTACAGAAAAAAGTCAGAATTGAGAGACATAAACTTGCACTTGTGAGAAAATAGGTTTAAATTGTGAGATATAAACTTACACTTGCGAAAAAAGTCCAATTTGTGAGAGAAATTTGCAATTGCAAGAAAAAAAAGTCAGATTTGTGAGACATAAACTCGCAATTTCAGAAAAAAGTCAGATTTGTGAGCTAAATTTTCAATTGTGGAAAAAACGCAGATTTGTGAGATATAAACTTGCACTTGCGAAAAAAGTCCAATTTGTAAGATAAATTTGTAATTGCTGGAAAAAAGGCAGATTTGTGAGATATAAACTCGTAATTGTGAGAAAAAAGTCGGAATCTCGTCATATATACAATATTACCTAACAAATATAATCTTTGCTCATGCGAGTAATGTAAAGTTTAGACAAAACTCCTTCTGTTCTGATTGTTTACAGCTTAACAATCATCAACACATAGTACTGATAACACGCACTAACTGAATAGCAACACCCTGGTAAACACCCCAACATCTTAGCAACACCTTAGCAACCAAACCCACGAAAAACACATTAGCAGCCATGTCTTAAAGTAGCGATGTCTTAAAAACATGTTAAAACCATTCATAACAACACCATGGCAACCACCCACAGCACCATAAATAGACCCTTTTCTCGAAGCAGAAGTCGTCATATTTGGGTAAAGTTCAATGAGAGACTTCATTAAATATATTTTTTTGTGTCCCCATTTTCTCAAATATCAAAAGAAAAACTCAATAACAGTGTTTCAATAACTTTCAAAAGCAGGAATAAAACAGAGAGGGAGACTGATAACGGCAGATATCAACATTACCCTCACAGCAGCCTTACTTAAAAATAAAAATACTTTTATATATTTATACAGACAATATAAGAAAAAAATATCAAGTGCTTCTGGATATATTTTCTAGAATATTCTTTAAAAAAATATTTATAAAGTATTTATATGTGTATTAAAAAATTAGTAATAATTAATATATGTATATATATATATATATATATATATATATATATATATATATATATATATATATATATAAATAAAATTCATTTTATTTTTAGTTTGAAGTCTATTGTTTTGTATTTTGATTATTATTGTTTAATATATATATATATATATATATATATATATATATATATATATATATATATATATATATATATATATATATATATATATATATATATATACATATAACAAATATTAGTACTTTTTAATACACAATATTTATATGTTTATTTAAAAAGTAGTTACAATTAATATTTAATTGATTTTATTTTTAGTTTGAAGTCTATGGTTTTTTAATTTGATTATTATTGTTATATATATATATATATATATATATAATATATATATATATATATATATATATTAGTACTTATATATATATTAGTACTTTTTTAATACACATTATTTATATGTGTATTTAAAAAGTAGTAACAATTAATATTCATATATTATACATATATATATATATATATATATATATATATATATACATATATATATATATATGTATATAATTCATTTTAATTTTAGTTTAAAGTCTGTGGTTTTGTAATTTTATTATTTTAGTTTATATGATGTATGTATTTATGTATGTATGTATGTAATATTTTTATTTAGCTGTATTTCATTTTTATTGCTGTTTTAGTTTTTGTAATTTCAGTATGAATGAAACATTTCTTTAACATGTAATCATTGTATTTCTTCTAACTCCAGTCACACAGTTCGAAGGAATCTTGTGTGTCAGAAAAGTTTGTGTGCGCTTCTTTGAGTTTATCTCCATGGAGACGGCAGTGGCCCTGACTCGAGATGACAGCGCATTGCAAGGATTTATTTGTTATGTTCACACACACACACACACACACTGGGTTTCCATGTTTTATGGGGACTTTCCATGTATGATTTTTATGGTCTACAAACTGTATATTCTCGCTAACTCTACTCTGCATTAAAACTTTCCGCATTATTACATTTTCATAAAACATCAATGTATAACCCATTTTTGGGGGGGTTATGTCCTCACAAGGACAAGACACTCACACACACACACACACACACACTGGGTTTCCATGTTTTATGGGGACTTTCCATGTATGATTTTTATGGTCTACAAACTGTATATTCTCGCTAACTCTACTCTGCATTAAAACTTTCCGCATTATTACATTTTCATAAAACATCAATGTATAACCCATTTTTGGGGGGGGTTATGTCCTCACAAGGACAAGACACTCACACACACACACACACACACACACTGGGTTTCCATGTTTTATGGGGACTTTCCATGTATGATTTTTATGGTCTACAAACTGTATATTCTCGCTAACTCTACTCTGCATTAAAACTTTCCGCATTATTACATTTTCATAAAACATCAATGTATAACCCATTTTTGGGGGGGTTATGTCCTCACAAGGACAAGACACTCACACACACACACACACACACACACACTGGGTTTCCATGTTTTATGGGGACTTTCCATGTAATGATTTTTATGTTCTACAAACTGTATATTCTCGCTAACTCTACTCTGCATTAAAACTTTCTGCATTACATTTTCATAAAACATCAATTTATAACCCATTTTTGGGGGGTTTTATGTCCTCACAAGGACAAGACATTCACACACACACACACACACACACACACACACACTCGCACACGCAGTTCCAGACCACGGTCACATTCACTTCTGTTTCATTGCTAAAGAAAGTCAGTTATAAGAAAACGTCTGTCACAGCACAGAAAGAGAAAAGGAACGCTCTCATTTACGCTCAGATTTAACGATCTGCAGAGTCTCATTGCCGAGCCAACAGAGACGGTGCTGTGACCTCTCTCTCTTCTGCCAGCCATTTACAGAAAGTTAAAAATGCAGTATTGAAATAGCTTCACGAGACGTTTAGATTTTAGAAACCTCCTTTCGACTTCCTATGGCTGTTTAAAAAATAATGAGACTGAATAAAAAGGCACTCAAGTTAATAGCCTTGAAAAATTGTGCAGGAGTCATTTATCAGCGCTTCCAGGAAGCTGCATGTGTTATAAACGTTGGCACACCGAACAGCCTTTATTATAACTGTCATATGCATTTGATAACTGTTGCCAGTGTGAACTTCAAACTAATCATTCGTGAAAAAGAAGTGATTTCTTTCTAATGTCACAGCGGTTTTTAATCACTCGGAATAATGTATGTAAATGAGTAGTTGACAAACAATATTATAAGTATATCCACACACACACATACAGGAGAGAACAAGTATTTGATGCACGGCCGATTTTACAGGTTTGCCCACTTCCAAAGCATGAAGAAGTCTGTATTTTTTTTTTATCATAGGATCTCTTCAACTGTGAGTGACGGAATCTAAAATCCAGAAAATCACATTGTATGATTTTTAAGTAATTAATTTGCATTTTATTAAGTATTTGATATATCAGAAAAGCAGAACTTAATATTTGGTACAGAAACCTTTGTGTGCAATTCATACGTTACAATACATACAAGATCATACGTTTCCTGTAGTTCTGGACCAGGTACTCTCCAAGAGTAAATACTTGTTCTCCCCACTGTATATATCTACTCATATACAGGGTTGGGGAGTAATGAGTAGTGAAGTAACTTAGTTACGTATTTAAAATACAGAATGTGAGAAACTGTGTTTCATTCCAGTTCCATTTTAAATGGGTGGTAATCAGATTACAGTTCCACCTGAAAAGTGTTTTAGATTACCAAAGTGATTACTTTGAGTTTTAATGTCATTTAAACAGCGATTGGTGATTCTCTGACTCTGACCGTCTGAAAAAGACGAGTTCAGTTTCATGTTTTCGTCTGTTTTCATGTTTTAGGAGTCATTTTATAATTCACTCGTCACTGCAACTTTTTCTCACAATTTGTTTTTTTCCCTCACAATTGTGAGTTTGCATTTCACAATTCTGACTTCTTTTTCTCAGAATGGTGAGATTTAAACTCACAATTGCAAGTTATAAAGTCAGAATTAGTAGATTTAAACCTGCAATACTTGCAAAAGCTTTGTCTTCCAATTGTGAATTTAGTTTGCAAGTTTATATCTCAGAATTATGACTTTTTGCCAATATTGTGAGTTTATATCTCATAATTCTGACTTTTCTCAATATTGCGAGTTTAGATCTCGTAATTCTGACTTTATAACTCGCAATTGCAACTTTACATCACGCAATTCTGAGGGAAAAAGTCAGAATTGTGAGATAAAAACTCGCAATGACCTTTTTTGTGTTTGTTTCACACTTATTAGTATTCCAAAGTATTCTAAAGTATTTAGATGAAGTTACTCAACTTGAGTAATGTAACGAAACACGTTACAAATGACTTTCTAAAGCATGTATTTTGTAATCTGTAGTGAAATACATTTTAAAAGTAACCCACCCAGGCCTGCTCATATATAAACTTTAGCGTGTTATGTTGTTGGTTGGCGTGCTCACACAAAAAGAGGCACGTTAATAAATTCAGAGAATAAAATTTGTGGGAATTAAACCTCGATTACATAAGAAAAGCCGAGCCAACTGCAAACAACAGTGTTAAACATAGCTGTGTTTTTGAATGAAGCAGAAGACAGACGCTCGCGTACACACCCACCACTCACTGGGGGCTCCGTGCCTTCGCAGTGAATCATCAGGGCAGGTCTGGCTTTGGTTGGGTTGGGTCTGTGTGTGTGTGTGTGTGTGTGTGTGTGGGAGGGACAGAGCAGGGATATCCCTCCATGGCTGCATGAACATGACTCACTCAAACCGCTGCTTACAGACAGAACAACGTGTCCTGTTTGCGTTACCACAGGAAGTCCATTGCAGGATATAGCAATGCCTCACAATCACGCCACTCAGACAAAAATGCACACATGCAACCACCCATGTACACAAAGAACTTTCTCAACTTTTGACAACGCAGACCACAATAAACAACATTTTTTCTCCAAAAGCACAACTTTACAACTGTAATTTCCAGCTGAAATGGACACTAGTGCCAGTAAAACAACAACAACTTTTATTCCTTTTCACAAATACTACATTACAGGGACCAGAGGGACAATGACACCATTTTCTTATTAATGTAAAGCTGCTTTGCCTCAATTTGCATTGTAAAAAGCGCTATATAAATAAAGATGACTTGACTTGACTTATTTTCATGTGGTTCCTTGCACAATTCTGTGTTATGACCTCAACACACTCTTACCGCACTGGATGATTCGTAAACGAATGCATTTTGATGTTTGCATCACATAATCAGCTCCATGTATGAATTTTCTGATCGGTACAGCATTACACTTGCCATGCGGAACGCTTGCGAAACGTAAAACTTTTATAAAACTAAAGCTTTTTTTTTTTCTTACATTTGCTTTTGTCATCGATTAAGTTTATTATAGGGTTTAGTGTAGGCGGTACATTATTTTCAAACATGCAAGCAACACTCTTTGGCCTTTAATTCCCAAACTGCTACAACACATCCAACAACCAATCAGATTCACGTTTGTGGGTTTCATAAAAATAAAAAAAAAATCACACTTTTAGTGCCACTTAGTGTTGTGAAACATACAAGAAGCAATGCAACATAATGTAATTTTACAGAAACGGTGTCGCCGGCATGCTTTTCCAATGAGCCTGGGTTGTTTCTTTCACATTTGTTTCACTTTTTATGAATAAAATGGTGTATACAGTTGCTTAGGTGTTTGTTTTGTTACCACATTTTAATGTGGTTGGACCAAGCCTCAAGTCTCAAGACCCTAGAAGCAGCTTTCCTCTCTGTCATTCGATTTTTTTTCTTCTTTACATCCACTTAGAAAACTCAACAAACAACACTACATTAATTTGAGTCTCCAGCACAAATGCAAAATAAAAGGTAGTGCCACTTCCCTTAAAGACCTCGACGGCAAGGAAGGGGACAATCTTGCAAAATCTTGCAACGTTCAGAATTTCAGAGCAACATTAATGCCATAATTTTCCCCAGAAAGGCTGGATTAGCTTTTGTGTGACTTCAACAACACAAACAAACCCAGAGCTGGCCAATGTGTAATGAGAAACATCTGTGCCTGTCCGGCCTGGCTAGAGGTCTCACATTAAGTTAGTCCACAGTTTCCAATGCCCCCCTCAGCTTGAACATCTATCCCGCACTGGTTTTATGCAACTCCTTTTGAAGTCAGGAAGAGGAACAATTGCATCTGTAAAGAACGAAACTTTTGTTGCATGCTTATGAAATGCGAGTCAAAAACACTCATAAAGTTTTAATGAACTTAATGGATGACTAATGAAGCCAGGGCTTTTGAGGTGAAGCGAAAACAGGCCGATGAGTTCAAATCCATGCCGAATACTGAACAATGCATGGTGTCTTTAGTAGTTGTGCAAACAACAGGGATTACATAAAGATATCAACAGATACTCTCATAGTAAATAATTCCATTGCTCAAGCATTCAACTCAAGGCCCGATGTCGGTATTTACTCATACTTTCCGGGGGTCACAGAGTCGCCACTCATGACTGATGGGAACGTGTTGTTTCCCTCTGTTTTGATTGGCTGCAGTATGCATGGGAAAGGACTACTTGTCCTCTGAGGTTTCCCTTTTTTCCAGCCAACCAGCCTGGAGATTCTGACTTGATAGGGCTTCTGCATTTGTAACCCCTCATTCGCAAAAGTGGAGATGCACCAAAATCTTCCCGCGAATCGACTGGAATGCTGAGATAAATCTAAATCCTAACCAATCATTTGATTGCATTTTGTTTTGTTTTGTTTTTTTCCCCCCACCAATTTTGACACAGATTGTGCTGACTGTATTTGTCAAGCGCAGTCACTCAACCTAAAGTTACTGTAAGAAAAATTAACCGGTAAATACAAACAAAGATTTGCCCGTTCCAGGTCAAATTTTAGATTTTCCAGTTGTTGGAAATACTGTTTTTTTTCTTGATATTTTGTGACTTTTTCCTCATTTATCATGCAAAGTTTCAACATGCTGGTGTTTTTTTGACATGTACAAACAAAATCACTGTTACGTTCGCCGGGTCAATTTGACCCGCATATTTTAACGCTCTAAAGTAACTCTACTGACCCAAAATAATAACATTTCTTGGTTATAATTTGTTATTTTATTATTTTACTATCTTATAAAGCTAAAAAATGAGGTTTTCCACACTTATTTCAATACAAAAAAATGTTTTAAGCAGCAGCGTGTGTGTGAAGTTCATATCCAGAAAACACACACTTGATCTTCATGTCAGAAGAAACTTCTTGACTTTATGAAATGAGTTTACAAAACAGCCAACTTAGGAAAAGTACATATTTTCATTATACAGCTACATTTAATTGTTGAGTTATGATGTTCTAAGAAAAAAAAAATGTATTTATTGTATTTAAAAAATGTACTGTTTATTTTCAAATTTTGTCGAAACAAATTAGTTTAAAAAAAAATGGTTAAAAAACATTTTCATTAAATCATATCTTCAGATATGTATTTTTTGGAATATTTGACAAATGTTGATATTAAAAGTTTACAGTTTGTACCTGAATCTTTGTTGTTTTTCATAATGTGATTTTTGAGGAATTGTATTGAATCCAATTATATTAAATAGAAATCCAACAGTGCATAAGGGTTAAACTACAGTAGAAACCCACTACTAAGTCAGAGATTTATTTAGGATGAACCTGAAACCTATTTATTTCTTTTTTTTAATTTATCAAACGTATTAATATTTTTACATAATTGTTATGAAATATGGAGTCACGCATATCAATGTTTTAAGCACTCAGCAAGTTTTTGCATTCAGCAAAAATGGTTAAGCATTCAAAAAGAACAAGATTTTGTCATATTTTACACTGTTTTCATGCAATGAATTGGTCTATATAAATCTGTCTTTAAATGCGTCGGTAGAAATAATCTGAATTCTGAATTCTTTGCCAGTTAAAGATGCCCAAATAAAGCAATGAAAACTAAAACAACATCAAAATATTCCAGATCAAAGGAATATTCTACATATTCGTCTGAATGAGGAATTACTCAGAGGACTTCGTTTATTTTCAGCCCTCTTCTCGCTAAAGGCGAATATTAATAGGTATTTGAGCTTGTAGTGCTTTCTACAAATTGCTCATGAAGTATTTTTGCCTTGTGCAACAAGCTTTGGAATATAACAAAATCAGTCCTAATCAAGAAAGTTTCTCATCTGATACCGCAAACGGCTTAAAATGGAATCCATTTAAGAACTGTGCATATCATTTTTGTTAATAATATATAAGGTTTGACATAAAAATTCTACTGATAAAAATCTGTCGAGCAAAAGCATGCGTCACGTTTCACCATGTTAGATTTTTCATATCTCAGGATATCTCTGAATTATCCATCAGTCACATTAATGAGTTTGTGCATTATGACAATATCTCTCCTATTAAACAAACACATCCGGTTCCATTCATTCATATCCAGATGTTTCTTTGTCCATTAATAATCGTAAAATATTTGGACGTAATAAATCTGCCCAGATGAACTAATCACTGCAACTCCAAATAGTATCACAATCTGTCCTTTATGCGGCGAGAGCATGTGTGACCTTTCAAACAACTCACCGATCCAACAAACATTTATGTTCTGGGGAAGGAGAAAAACATGCATCGCAAATACATTCTTTTGTCTTTTAATTTAATGCTAAATGCACTGTGTTGTGTGTATGAATGTAACTCAAGACTGTTGAAGTGAGCGCTGCATGAGCATGCAAAAACTATAATAAAGTGCTTTCCTGCATGAGTAAACCACACCAACACAAAAACATGCCAGAGCCTAGTATTTGGTGGCATTCCCATCTGGCGGAAAAGCCTGAACCATGAGAATCTGCTTATACAACACACATGTACTTGATCACAGTGAAGATCTGGCAAAGATCTGGAACAAACAAATGTGTACTTGCACATCTTACAATTCATTGATCCTGTCATACAGGGTTGGGGAGTAACGAAATACAAGTAACTTAGTTGCGGATTTAAAATACAAAATTTGAGTCACTGTGTTTCATTACAGTTACATTTGAAATGGGTGGTAATCAGATTACAGTTCCATCTGAAAAGTGTTTTAGATTACCAAAGTGATTACTTTGAGTTTTAATGTCATTTAAACAGCGATTGGTGATTCTCTGACTCTGACCGTCTGAAAAAGACGAGTTCAGTTTCATGTTTTCCACTGTTTTCATGTTTTGTGAGTCATTTTATAATTCACTCGTCACTGCAACTTTTTCTCACAATTTGTTTTTTTCCCTCACAATTGTGAGTTTGCATTTCACAATTCAAAAGAATTGGGTGATATAAACTTTTTTTCTTGCTATTGTGAATTTGCCATTAAATTTGAGTTAAATGTCATAATTTTGACTTTTCTCAATATTGTGAGTTTATATCTCATAATTCTGACTTTTCTCAATATTGTGAGTTTATATCTCATAATTCTGACTTTTCTCAATATTGTCAGTTTATATCTCATAATTCTGACTTTTCTCAATATTGTGAGTTTATATCTCATAATTCTGACTTTTCTCAATATTGTCAGTTTATATCTCATAATTATGACTTTTCTCAATATTGTCAGTTTATATCTCATAATTATGACTTTTCTCAATATTGCGAGTTTATATCTCATAATTTTGACTTTTCTCAATATTGCGAGTTTATATCTCATAATTTTGACTTTTCTCAATATTGTGAGTTTATATCTCATAATTCTGACTTTTCTCAATATTGTGAGTTTATATCTCATAATTCTGACTTTTCTCAATATTGTCAGTTTATATCTCATAATTCTGACTTTTCTCAATATTGTCAGTTTATATCTCATAATTCTGACTTTTCTCAATATTGTGAGTTTATATCTCATAATTCTGACTTTTCTCAATATTGTCAGTTTATATCTCATAATTTTGACTTTTCTCAATATTGTGAGTTTATATCTCATAATTCTGACTTTTCTCAATATTGTCAGTTTATATCTCATAATTCTGACTTTTCTCAATATTGCGAGTTTATATCTCATAATTCTGACTTTTCTCAATATTGCGAGTTTATATCTCATAATTCTGACTTTTCTCAATATTGTCAGTTTATATCTCATAATTCTGACTTTTCTCAATATTGCGAGTTTATATCTCATAATTCTGACTTTTCTCAATATTGTGAGTTTATATCTCATAATTCTGACTTTTCTCAATATTGTGAGTTTATATCTCATAATTCTGACTTTTCTCAATATTGCGAGTTTATATCTCATAATTCTGACTTTATAACTCACAATTGCAACTTTATATCACGTAATTCTGAGGGAAAAAGTCAGAATTGTGAGATAAAAACTTGCAATCACCTTTTTTGTGTTTGTTTCACACTTATTAGTATTCTAAAGTATTTAGATTCAGTTACTAAACTTGAGTAATGTAACGAAATACGTTACAAATGACTTTTTAAAGCATGTATTTCGTAGTTGGTAGTGAAATACATTTTAAAAGTAACATACCCAGCCCTGCTGTAATATGGATTATTTTTGCTTAAAAAGTCAATCGGGTGAAAACTTCAGATGCAACGTCAATGAAATGGCGATGTACCATCACAGCTGATTTTTGTAGACAGCGTACTAGGGAGGAAAAGTCTTTGACATAACACATCTGTTTTCAGACTAACCTCTCCATCAAATGTTTATCACTAATAGAGGGTGAGAGTGATTGGACACTCCTCAAAATGTTCCCTCGAGTTTCTAGAAGCATAACAAGCACCATCTTCCCCAGCTGAAGACCACAGCATAGCTGAAGTATGAATAAGAAAGCAAACAGTGTTTGAAGGTAGAAAAAAGAAACTTGCTGTGAGTCACTTGTGAAACGTTGAGTAACTTTGAATCCTGCCAGCCTTTTATTTTTAAACTCTTAGATTTCTAACCAAACCCAGGCTTCGCCATGTGACAAGAATGAATCAGAGCTTGTCTGTGAAAACAATGGTGCGCCATTCCCGGTTACTGGACGGAGTTAATCAGCCATCGTAGATGGGAGCTCTTTCTGCTTCAAGCTTCAAACGAAGTGACCATGGACTACCTACAGCCAATGGCGAGAACTGCTGGAGATCTGCAGTCTCAATCTGATTGGCTGATTAGAAACAGTTGTGTTTAAAAGCTTCCATTTTCATTTCATTTCATTTAGCAGACACTTTTATCCAAAGCAACTTACAAGGGGAGCAATTAGGGGTTAGGTGTCTTGCTCAAGGACACTTTAGTCATGGTATCAAAGGTGTCTCCTGTTCATTCACAATCCCCACTTTCAATTCCTGCCGGCATGGGAATCGAACCAGCAACCTTCTGATTACAAGCCCGACTCCCTCACCATTAGGCCACGACTACCCAGGCTTCCAGGTTGATAACTTACTGGATTTGCCAATGTTGGACGAACACACTCTTGTTGGTTGCTTTAAATGTTGGTCAAACAGTCTCATGGTGGTTCTGAGCCAGTAGTGGGTGGTTCTGGGTCAGTAAAGGCTTCGGTGGGGACTAGACCAGTATTTCCCAATGCTGGAGGCCCCATTTTGGATATCTCTCTTAGCCCTTATTTACACTGCACATGTCTGCCGAGTTTTTGTTCCGGCCTCTACGTGGACAATGGCTAAATGATCATATTTTGTCCGGTTTAATTGTGTTTATTGCTATGGCCTACTTTATTTTGCGGTTGCCTACAGATGATACAGTTAAAAGTACAGTTATGGACGACATGGATAATAGTTTTTCAACTCTTGTCGTCAATTTCTAGAGATGTGAAATATGAGCGGATGATTATTTTGACTTTTGTATTTGAAGTGCGTGGCTTGGACGCAGCATCCCTCAAAAATGGACTTGGCACCTATCTTTGGCGAAACAGCGTGGCGAGCCGCTTCTGAAGCGTGGCGTAAACACAAGCATTGATTAGAGCGACCGCGATCGAACAAGTCGTCAGATGTAAATCCGGTTTTATCTGGCGGTTACGTGTTCTGATTTTGATTCCCTCCCCTTTCGTTTTTTGTTGCCGTTTCTCCCTTTAGATATTGTTTTTTTCCTGTTTTCCCGCTCTCTCTGTTTTTAGGTGCTATGATTGGTCGAGTAACATGTCCATCATGATGATTGATCTCAAGAAGCATTCAATCAGGAACCGGTTCAAGATAAAAGACGCCTTCGAAAACGGAGAAACTTGGAGTTTTATGTTATGACTATTTTTATTTTGTGCTATATAGTTGTTGGTTGGTGTTTTCATTTGTGTAAATGTATAATTCTTTTGTTAATAAAGCAAACCGATAGCAGTTAGGTCGGTTGTCCTTGTTTCTTCTCCCACTGTACTCCCCAGAGTTTCAAAATGATGTTTAAAATGTATTACGTATGACTCCCTCATACCTCCAAGCCAACAGGAGACGTAACATAATCGTCCAGGATCCAGTATATCCAGCATAACTTTTTGTTTGCTCTCATCCATTTCAAGTCTCTACGAATGAGTTGATTAAGGTGTGTTTGATTAGGAGTTTAAAAAACGTGTAGGATTGGGATGCGTCCAGGAACAGGGATGGGAACCATTGGACCACACCGCATGCCGATAGGACGGTCACAACCCCGTACCTTGGTGTGGCCGTTTAGCCATTTCCTATTCCGAACGGCTGGAGCGAGCAGTGATAAAGAACAGCTGCTCAAGGGTTGGGGCTCATGTTTTGGGACCGTAGCTGGAACAGGAGGATGAGAGATGGAATTTAAGTAGGTGTAATGGATTCATCCCGGCATCCAGTGTCCTTCCAACCCCCTCGCAATTTACAAACACCTCCCCCTCCTTCTTTACACTTTCGTGAGGTTTATTGACTGACATTTCAGGAAAGACGAGGGGGCCGTGTGCCGGCAGTAACTGGAGAGGTGACAAATCACTTTATGGAAAGAGCAACCTGTTTACTAGCAAGCCAGATTGTCCCCTCACCCTACCGTAAGCCTGCAGGGCCCAGAACCGGACAGACCTTCACCTTATCCCGTATCGATCGGTCCTGCCCCTTCCCTCATGGGACGGATCATTTATTTTCAGGGTGATATAAGTGGAACTGATTAGAACACGGGCTGATTGATTTGCTTACGCATGTGTCGTGGCACTCCGAGACGATCCAACCTGGCGGGAAAGGAGAACAATCACCTGATCTTTGCTGGGACCTCTCCGACGAGGGGCATTATGATCAGCGGCTGAGCGAGCGTGAGTGTGCCACTGCATTTGTGAATGTGACAAAGAGTCTTCCGAGAAAAACGCATGCAGCATTCATTTGCATTTCATTGTGTTTGCGAAAACTGCAGCTTTCAAAAACGAGGAGATAAATGATGGCGTGTCGCTTAAAGTGCTCCCTCTCACCACGCAGCTATGATTTATTCCGTTTGAGATTTCGACCTTACGCAGGTGTACGCCGAAAATGCCGCCGGCGTCCTTGTCTGAAGAGTTTCCGCATCCAAGTAATTCTAATGAGCCCACTTCACTTGTGATTGACTCTTTTTCCGACAACAAAGTGATGTGTGTCCTTCTCTCGAACAATGATAAAAGGAGCAGGAGTCCTCAGAGAAGTCTGCCTAAAACGCATTCATCTTGTCACATGCGTGGTCCTGCTGCTGTGCTCGTGAACTCAGAGCAGTGCTGCAAATGGTGATGTGATCTTATGGAAAACTTTAAAATTGCCAGATTAACCTAGTTTCTCTATGTGTATATATGTTGTGAGTATTTTAGGTTATTGTCGCTCACTTCTGTCATGCCACAGTTTGTGTTATGAACACGGGCTGGAAATCAAGCATTTCTTGTAGGGAAGAGAGGTACGCTGTGACTTTGTGAGGGCTGGGTAGGTTACTTTTAAAATGTATTTCACTAAAGATTACAAAATGCATGCTTTAAAAGTAATTTGTAACATATTTCGTTACATTACTCAAGTTTAGTAACTTAATCTAAATGCTTTAGGATACTTTGGAATACTAATAAGTGTGGAACAACCACAAAAAAGGTAATTACAAATATATATATATATATATATATATATATATATATATTTATATCTCCCAATTGACTTTTTAACTTGCAACTGTGAGTTTAAATCTCACAATTCTGACAAAAAGAACTTTGCAAACTCTCAATTGTGAGGGAAAATCAAATTGTGAGAAAAAGTTGCAGTGACGAGTGAATTATAAAATGACTCACAAAACATGACAACAGTGGAAAACATGAAACTGAACTCGTCTTTTTCAGACGGTCAGAGTCAGAGAATCACCAATCGCTGTTTAAATGACATTAAAACTCAAAGTAATCGCTTTGGTAATCTAAAACACTTTTCAGATGGAACTGTAATCTGATTACCACCCATTTAAAATGTAACTGTTATGAAATACACTTACTCAAACTGTGCAAATTTTGTACTCAAACCCTGCTGGTAGATGATAGAAGGAGGGACAAATCTCATACACATCAATGCAACATTCACGGACTGAGGTGGAAATCAGCCTTACCTATAGACCAGAATATCACAGAGACGTATTTTGACTTGGTGGACAGTGTGGGAAGGCGCCTGCATACCAGCCCCACTCTTATCTAGTAACTGGAATATCTTATAGACTCGATGATGGGTTCCTCTGAGCAGCATCAATCAACCATTGAGTAATGCCTTAGCAACCACCCAAAATATTTACTGCACCGTATTTGAAGAAAACAGTGTAGGTCAATGACGAATGTCGAGTGTCCACAGCAAAACATGAAAAATCACATGATCGGTAGAAATGTATTCTTTGTATCGACATTGGTGTCATACGGTTTTTACAAAAAAAATGCTTATTTGCATTTTAAATGTATTGACTAAAAATGTCATGGTGTAACCAAATGACGTTTAATTAATTCATGATATTTGCAAGCAAACTAATAACCATTTACAAAATGATAATAATGTTTCTTTATTTGCAAATATCATAAATCATTGATTCATAAACATATTTACTTTTTTAGACAGTTGCACAACATGACATTATACAACATGAACCGATCATAAAAAAGGTCAAAACGTTTTTAAGAGACTTTGACCTTTGACCTTGACACAGTCATGTGGGTGTACAGAGGTCCTCTCTATGATATAACTTCCTTAACGCCACACGAACACAGAAAAAGTTTTAAACAATAATAAGCAGTTTTGATTACTTTGTTGGTTTAACTTAAAAAAAGTCAGTTACGTGGTTGCCTTAAAATATTGAGTTCATTGAAATAAAAATAATGAGTTACAACAATGAAGGAGATTGGTTTAATAAATAGAAACTCAAAATATTATGTTATCCGAACCACTTTATTTATCTAAGTTGACTAAAGAAAAAAAAGTTGTAATAACAAATCTTGAAAATATTTTTTTACGGCGTAAGACATAATGATAGAATATTACGGCAAGCTATTTAAGCCTTTATTTTCAAGAATTTCATTTGTTGTAATGCAGCCAATGATATCATATTATATATATATATATATATATATATATATATTATAAATATTTACAGTTTCTCTCGATTGCTAACACACTATGACTGATTCATCCGGCACAATTTCCCAAACCATTTATTCAATTCTTAAAACAAAGACATGTTTCTCAAAACTATAAACACGTTTCACTTGTGTTCACACACATTCCAGTTTTCTTAATGATTGCAGTGGTTAAACCATGTTCTCATTCAGAAAACACAAACACACTATAATTAACTCAAGTGCCACAACGTGAACGCAAATAGCACACATTTATCCATCAGTAAACATTCAGAAGCAAAATGACACATCGATCAGAATGTCGGGATAATATAAACAGGAGCACAGGTTGTGCTTTAGAAATTGCATCCTAGAATCAATCATCGACAGGGTTTTGTACTGTACGGTATAATTACAGTACACAGTACTTTATATGAGAAATTTCACTGTTACGTGTCCTGAAGCACATGCACAGCCTCAAAATTCATGATTGTCAAAGAAAGAATTTTTGTCAGAAGACCAAGAAACTGCTATCGTACTGTATGCTCTAATGAAATTTGGTGCAGAAGATGAAATTGACAGTTTATTGTGTTGCAAACACAGTTCATATTTATTGTTCTTCTCTTGTAGAGATTTTTTCCTAAAGCTCATAGTTGCATTTTACTCTATCTGTACTTTTTCATTTATGTTGTATACTGTAATAGACACTGAGCACTTACATTATTCTTGAAACCCAATAAGAGGTTTTTGTTACAGTTTTATGAGTTGACCTCACTAGTGTTCACTAGGCAGTAAAGTAGTCTGAATTTGCAGGTTCTGTGTGCCAAAGTTTTATTTTGACAGAAGTGAAAGAGTTTTTGACTTTCACGTGGAAGTTTGAGTTTTGTACAAATTGGTGTGATTGTGTTCAATTGTTTTCATGAAAATGGTATCTTTCATCTTTTCTGTATCTTTCATGAAATGTTTGTTAGCGATCGAGAAAAACTGTAATATATTTATGAATGCATTTATAGATTTGGACTGATTTTAAAAAAAAAAGAAAAAAGTATGGACATCATTGACTTCAGCAAAGTCTACTATATATATATACTGTACATATATATATATCCTAGAGCAACTCTATATATATATATATATATATATATATATACATATATATATATACTGTATATATATATATATCCTAGAGCAACTCAATATATATATATATATATATATATATATATATATATACTGTATATATATATACAGTACATCCTAGAGGAACTCTATATAAATATATATATATATATATATATATATATATATATATATATATACTGTATATATATATATATCCTAGAGCAACTCAATATATATATATATATATATATATATATATATACATATATATATATACTGTATATATATATATATATATCCTAGAGCAACTCAATATATATATATTTATATATATATATATATATATATATATATATATATATATATACTGTATATATATATACATCCTAGAGGAACTCTCTCTCTATATATATACATATATATATATACTGTATATATATATATATCCTAGAGCAACTCAATATATATATATATATATATATATATATATATATTGCCGGAAGACCCGGGTTCGAAGCCCACTCAGAACGAACTGAGTAGGACCTGGATAGAGTAATGTAACCCAGGGTTACATTGGTGCCGTGACCCGGATGGGAGTGAGGTTTATGGAGGTGAGTGTAATGGAGGCCAGCTGTGCGAGTTGCTGTGCGAGTAAACCTCACTCCTCGGACCTCAAGAGCCTCCTTGTTAGAGTGTCCGACTCCCGGAGCGAGCAGAGTAGGACCCGGGTAGAGGGGTTACATACCCCGTACGGTAGTATGGACATCACGGTTCGGTTCATGCAGTTAGACGACTAACACAGTCAGTCGATCCACACTCCGATCCAGGAGGTGAGAGGTGAGTTCAGCATTGTTCACTAACCGCCACAACAGGAAATACAGCAGAAGAAGAACAGCGAAGAAACAAAGTCCACTAGGTAGTCCGCACACGTGAGTGCGTCTTTCTGTGCTCATGGACAAAGGAGAATACTTTGAAAGGAAAAGCCCGTGCATGAGATGCTATTCAGTTTTTTAGCTGATTGTCACCAAATAAGTTTTTGTTTTTTATCTGCCCTGCAAAAAAAAAAAAAAAAAGACGTATGCAAGAGTGCTTTCTGTTTACTTCTCAGCGCTACTACATAAAGGAGGCTGTACTGCACCAACTAGGGGACTATCTGCCACTAGGTGGAACAAACTTTGATTTGCACTACTGTCAGGTCTAAATAAATGAAAAGAAACCTAGTTTTGTGGATGTGTTCATTTGTCCAGTTACACTTTGGTTTAGGGTCTAATTCTCATTATTAACTAGTAACTTATTTGCTTGCTTATTACTAGGATTTTGGCTGTTTATTAGTATAAAGCAGATATTAATGTCTTATTCTGCTTGACCTTATTCTACATCCCATAATCCTAGCCAGATGCCTAAACTTAACAACTACCTTAATAACAACTAATAAGCAGTAATTGGGTTTTTATTGAGGCAAAAGTCATAAAAGTTGACTAGTTAGTTAGTAATAGTTAATCGTGAGTAATAGTAAGTTAATAGTGAGAACTGGACCTTAAACTAAAGAGGGTAACACTTTATTTTACAGTGTCATTGTTACATATGTTACACATATTTACTATTGTAATAACTAGAAATTATGCATAATTACATGCAATTAACCCAAAACCAAACCCTCATCCCTAACCCTACGGTAAGTACGTAGTTAATAGTAATTACTCAGTACTTAAATGCATAATTACACTGTAATACTGACACATTAAAATAAAGTGTAAGAGTGACCATTTGCCATGACCCCAAAACTGAGGTACGTATTGAACCGTGACTTCTGCATACCGTTACACCCCTAATATGTATATATACTGTATATATATATATGTGTGTGTATATATATATATATATATATATATACACTGACACACACACTATATGGCTATAATCAATCTGTGAATTCCCCTCACAGTCCTCCACAGATCCACATCCACCTTTAACTGAAACTTTCCCAAATGCCACAGTGATATTTTCACGCCAAGTTCCTTCTCCCACTCCTCACCAATGAACCTCATCTGCCTTTGTGCCTACAGGAAGCTTTACTAACTGCGTTGTGTGTGTGTCTGTGAGAGAGAGAGAGAGAGAGAGAGAGGGAGAGAGCACTGGTGTGTGTGGGGCCCCAAAACTCCCTTCTGCTCACATTCCAACTGGGTTAAGTAGAAAGACTGACACAAATAGCCCATCCTTCATGCACAGACTGCGAGGAGATGGATTTTCCAGCGCTAAAGTCTCATTCCTAATTCCTCCTCCAATTTTGTGTATCTGTCAGACAGCTTACTACAGCACATTTAAATGTCAGTTCAGTTGATGAGTCATAAGAAAGCTGCTTAATTACACGTAGACAAAATGTGTCTCTCTCACATGGTTTTTTTTTCTTCCACTAAACGTTTTCCTCATCTCATCTCATCCCGAGGGTCTCTCGGAATACGGGCTAACGCTATACCTCATCTCACTATCGTTAGCTTAAGTCATTTATCCTAAATGCTGATATAGGGATTGGGGGAGGGGCTATAACCACCCACCCTTATGACTTATTCAGCATGATGTAGTGCTGTGTCACCATAATGGCTCCTGATGCCGTCTGTAACGGATGGCGGACTCAAAGCGTCCGGCCGGTAGATTAATAAGCAGGGCTAGTGTCAATCGATTGGGTGCCGGGTATTCAGGGTGTAAAACTGACCAGGAACAGGGCTGATGAAGAGGAAGTCGCCCATGTGACCAGATAGCAAATCCCTGGTAAGGTTCAGACTGTCAAACGGTGCACTTAGAGACCGTTGGAGCGAGGTAGAATGTCTTTATCCTTCCTGTATTTTAAGCTGAATGCTTTTATCTTACACACAACAAGCACCTGCCGGAGATCCGTGACAGTGAAATCACTGGGTATTGCTTCAGCTGTGGGCAATTCAAAGTCTTTTAAAACACACTAGATCATTGGATTTGTCTACTGACAATGTCCAAAAGTGGACGTGCTTGTATCATTGTCTTTTTTTCTTTCTAGGCGGTCATGAACAAATGCAGTTTCCATAACATCTCAAGTCATTTATTCTGTGTTGGAAATGACAGCTAGCATTTTATGTAGTCTAATCACTGTCAATTAAATATGATTTTTGTTTTAATATGTATTAATTAAACTAACAGTTATGGCTTGACTGCAAACATTTCTTCACATATCATGTTTCATATTTCAGTGTGCCTTTTACAGACACCGTTGTCTCTTGGGTTTATTACTGGATGTTTTAAAAAAAAAGATGCCAAAAATTGATATAAATGCTTTTCATACAAAAATAAAATAACAGTTAAATCTTATGATGGATTTTTATAGTGTAGCATGGAATAATAAAATATGTCTGTCACAACGAGGAAGATGACGGTTCCCATAACTAAATCCACACACTGGCAAACGAGGAAGCGCAACCATACGCTGACTCTACCGGACAAAGGTGAACTGAAAACACAGACAAACGAGGTGATAATGACCACACAGATGAATGTAATGAAGAAATCACGTCAGTTACTATGACGACAAACAGGCAGGGAAACAGAAAACAAAGTCCAAACAGCGGGAAATTGTGACTATCTACTGATGAAAAGATAGAGGTCAGTATATATATATATATAAATTAATAGTTTTATCAAAGGTTAATTGACAACATGGAAGAGAACTGGGGAAGCAAAGCACTTAAATACACAAGGTGCGTAATTAATTAAAACAGAAACAGGTGCGTAATTAATTAGAGAAACCAAAACAGCATGATAATGAGGGTGTTTACACAACGATGATGTACTGTAAAAAACAAAGGTTTTTCCTTTGCTGTTTTCGAAAACGGACAGCATTGTCAAAACAATCCCCGTTCACACGGACCCACACAAATGACCAGAAACGCTGTATTCTGCTGCCGGGCCAGTAGTTGGCGGTCACTTTGTAAAAAAAAAAAAAAAAAAAAAAAAATGTAAATTTAAAAATGCGTATGACGGAATTTGCATTTTGTAGTTTACATGAATACAAAAAACAGTATCATTTTCAGAAACTTGAACCTGATTTCAAAATCTTGCGTTTTCAGGCCTCTAAAATGATGGACAAAACGCATGAAAAGTTTTCAATTTTTAGCTGAAAACTGTATAAAAAATATATTTCTATAAAAAAATATTCATTATGTATGATTTGTTGGAATCCGGCACAAAATGAACACAATCACTGGTAATAACACCAAATTTGGCACAAACCAAGTCAAAATTCATATCTATAGGATATATATATATATATATATATAGATACACTGTTTTTCCATGAGTCAGATATTTTTCCTCAACAGTTAACCAAACATTCATAACTGATAATGTCTGGGGCGTCTTTGTGCGCGCTCGATCAGTCAGTCAGCGCAAGTGAGATCGATTTGTTTGCATCAGCATGAGTTTGAAAATCACATTTCATTGGTTCAGACTCATTCATAAAGAATTCAATATGAATGTTTACAAAGTTGGAATGCTGCGCTTTACATCGATACCAAACTGAGGGAGGCGCCAGTCGTCGAGAAGCCAGCAGAGAAAAACAACATTTTTCACAAACAAACAAAAGTTACTCCTCTCAGAAAACACACAAATAAAGATACTTTTAGATGTTTTATTGCTATTTGGGATCACTAAACAAGGACTTAATGAACTCATTTTTGTGAAAAGCTCAATTGACCCTTCGCAAACAGTTTGATTGACAGGCGATCTGACCAATCATAACCGTTTTGTCCGGCAAAGCAGTCAGGGGGAGTTAGTAGATTAACGTTGGTGAACTTGAATAATTGTGTGTCCTCACGTCTTTCTGCGCTTGAAACAACATTCCTTCTGATGTTCATCATGTTTATTTGATGCTGTAAATGAACTAGTATGAAGAAACGAGCCGCTTGAAGGAGCGACAGCGACACATTAGCCGCTAAACAAAATTACGATATTAAATACGAAACCGTTTCATACGTCTGTCGACGCGTTGCCAGTGTCCTCTTTGCTCCGGGATGCATTTTTCACTGTGTGAGAACATGATGTGTGGCATGAGGGTCAATTTGCGAATTTGCATTTTGGTCTTTGCGAAGGGTCGATTTCGACCAAAATTGACATTTTTTCACTTGTTTTGCGAGTAGTTCGAAATTAACCCACGTGCATTCTGACTTCACTATCGAACTTTCTAATCAAATAATCACGGTCTCCACAAACATTTTGAGTAGCGAACTGTTTTCAACATCGATAATATTAAGAAATATTTCCTGAGCAGCAAATCATCATATTACAATGATCATGTGACACTGAAGATGCTGAGAATTCCCCATTTTTAAATATATTCAAGTAGTAAAACATATTGTAAACTGTGATAATATTTCGTAATATTACTGTTTTTATCAAATAATAATAATAAAAATCAACCTTTCCCAAACTTTTGAGCAGTAGTGTGTGTATTACTGGCTTAAAATGTAGGGGGAAATGAGGGCATGGTTTAAAAAAAAAAAAAAAAAAAAAAAAAAAAGCTAAACTTTATATAACAAAAAAATAGAAGGTGAAATTTGTTGGTTTTAAAAGAAATCATCCCCTGCGACACAAAAGAAACACCAGCTTCCATCAACAAAGTGTGAAGAGGGCCTATTTTCAGGTCTTTTTACTCTTAAGAGGGCAGTCAGTTCGTTTGAAGCTGACCCAACTATGGTTAAAAAAAAAAAAAAAAGCTCTTCAACTGTTTGGTGGGCTGCCAGAAAATGAAAGAAACATTCACGAATAAAACATGGACAACAAGAGAAGTCATCTAGAGCAAACCTTTAAAGGTGCCGGCGTGATCTCTTTCTCTCTCCGTCTCTTTATGTGGGTAAACTCCCAAATGATGACAAGCCAATTAACCTGCATCATTAGTTTGAGGACCCTTTTAAACAGAACCACAAGGAGGGAGCTTAAGAAGGCTTTTGCATTATTGATCTAATGTCAGTGCCGGAAGGACTTTGTCATTGGGGAGAGGAAAGCCAGGATGGGGCGTATTACAGTAATGGCTATCTGCAGCATTTGAGAAGCTGCTCTCATTGTTAACCGCTAATGGGCAGTTACATACTGTTTGCATGTTTGCTAATGCATTGCAGATTATCCAAGCCACTGTCTCTCCTCCCTTCCCCCCTCGCATCTGGAGGCTGGGGAACGTAGTTAACTGAGCGCAGCAGTTACGCTAACATAAATAAGAGTTTAATGCAGCAGTTTTAAAAATTTGTTTACATACGGTATTGAGGCTGTGCAATGAGCGCGGGCGATCAACTTTACAAACAAGCTTGAGTTTATGAAGATGCCTATGGCTAATCAGAGCTTGACATCCCCCACCAAACGCACTTGGATTTTATATATAATGAGTGCATTATTCGATTGCAGTCTTTTAAAAAGCCTAGGAATACTGAAATATCCGAAACTCTGATTTTCCACAGAATAGAAACATCTCTCTCGACAGCGAGTCGACACACAAACCCGTCTTCCCTCACTCGTTCCATTCGCTTTGGATGAATATTGTTGGTGTTACAGGGCTTGGATTTCGCTGTGGGATTGTGCATAATTTGACTCATTCCCATATAATTTGTGCTCACACTCAAAGTGCGGCACTTAAATCGTCCTTTCAGTACTAAATTTAGTTCTTTTTCTCTGTTTATTGTGCGTAAACAGTCAAATACGCACTAAATAATGTCAAAATGCCAGACTTATTCACGTTAATCATATTTTAAGTGAACGTAAACACATGTGTAACAGTATAATGGATGTGTGCGTCAGGTCTGAAAATGCCTAATGACAAAACTGCGGCGCACGGTTAATATTAGACAGAAGTATCATTCATAATTTGACTCATTCCCATATAATTTGTGCTCACACCCAAAGTGTTGCACTTAAATCCTCGTTTCAGTACTAAATTTAGTTCTTTTTCTCTGTTTATTGTGCGTAAACAGTCAAATACACACTAAATAATGTCAAAATGCCAGACTTATTCACGTTAATCATATTTTAAGTGAACGTAAACACATGTGTAACAGTATAATGGATGTGTGCGTCAGGTCTGAAAATGCCTAATGACAAAACTGCGGCGCACGGTTAATATTAGACAGAAGTATCATTCATAATTTGACTTATTCCCATATAATTTGTGCTCATACCCAAAGTGTTGCACTTAAATCCTCGTTTCAGTACTAAATTTAGTTCTTTTTCTCTGTTTACTGCGCGTAAACAGTCAAATACGCACTAAATAATGTCAAAATGCCAGACTTATTCACGTTAATCATATTTTAAGTGAACGTAAACACATGTGTAACAGTATAATGGATGTGTGCGTCAGGTCTGAAAATGCCTAACGACAAAACTGCGGCGCACGGTTAATATTAGACAGAAGTATCATTCATAATTTGACTCATTCCCATATAATTTGTGCTCACACCCAAAGTGTTGCACTTAAATCCTCGTTTCAGTACTAAATTTAGTTCTTTTTCTCTGTTTATTGTGCGTAAACAGTCAAATACACACTAAATAATGTCAAAATGCCAGACTTATTCACGTTAATCATATTTTAAGTGAACGTAAACACATGTGTAACAGTATAATGGATGTGTGCGTCAGGTCTGAAAATGCCTAATGACAAAACTGCGGCGCACGGTTAATATTAGACAGAAGTATCATTCATAATTTGACTTATTCCCATATAATTTGTGCTCATACCCAAAGTGTTGCACTTAAATCCTCGTTTCAGTACTAAATTTAGTTCTTTTTCTCTGTTTACTGCGCGTAAACAGTCAAATACGCACTAAATAATGTCAAAATGCCAGACTTATTCACGTTAATCATATTTTAAGTGAACGTAAACACATGTGTAACAGTATAATGGATGTGTGCGTCAGGTCTGAAAATGCCTAATGACAAAACTGCGGCGCACGGTTAATATTAGACAGAAGTATCATTCATAATTTGACTCATTCCCATATAATTTGTGCTCACACCCAAAGTGTTGCACTTAAATCCTCGTTTCAGTACTAAATTTAGTTCTTTTTCTCTGTTTATTGTGCGTAAACAGTCAAATACACACTAAATAATGTCAAAATGCCAGACTTATTCACGTTAATCATATTTTAAGTGAACGTAAACACATGTGTAACAGTATAATGGATGTGTGCGTCAGGTCTGAAAATGCCTAATGACAAAACTGCGGCGCACGGTTAATATTAGACAGAAGTATCATTCATAATTTGACTTATTCCCATATAATTTGTGCTCACACCCAAAGTGTTGCACTTAAATCCTCGTTTCAGTACTAAATTTAGTTCTTTTTCTCTGTTTATTGTGCGTAAACAGTCAAATACACACTAAATAATGTCAAAATGCCAGACTTATTCACGTTAATCATATTTTAAGTGAACGTAAACACATGTGTAACAGTATAATGGATGTGTGCGTCAGGTCTGAAAATGCCTAACGACAAAACTGCAGCGCATGCTTAATATTAGACAGAAGCATCATTCATAATTTGACTTATTCCCATATAATTTGTGCTCACACCCAAAGTGTTGCACTTAAATCGTCCTTTCAGTACTAAATTTAGTTCTTTTTCTCTGTTTATTGCGCGTAAACAGTCAAATACGCACTAAATAATGTCAAAATGCCAGACTTATTCACGTTAATCATATTTTAAGTGAACGTAAACACATGTGTAACAGTATAATGGATGTGTGCGTCAGGTCTGAAAATGCCTAACGACAAAACTGCAGCGCATGCTTAATATTAGACAGAAGCATCATTCATAATTTGACTCATTCCCATATAATTTGTGCTCACACCCAAAGTGTTGCACTTAAATCGTCCTTTCAGTACTAAATTTAGTTCTTTTTCTCTGTTTATTGCGCGTAAACAGTCAAATACGCACTAAATAATGTCAAAATGCCAGACTTATTCACGTTAATCATATTTTAAGTGAACGTAAACACATGTGTAACAGTATAATGGATGTGTGCGTCAGGTCTGAAAATGCCTAACGACAAAACTGCAGCGCATGCTTAATATTAGACAGAAGCATCATTCATAATTTGACTCATTCCCATATAATTTGTGCTCACACCCAAAGTGTTGCACTTAAATCCTCCTTTCAGTACTAAATTTAGTTCTTTTTCTCTGTTTATTGTGTGTAAACAGTCAAATACGCACTAAATAATGTCAAAATGCCAGACTTATTCACGTTAATCATATTTTAAGTGAACGTAAACACATGTGTAACAGTATAATGGATGTGTGCGTCAGGTCTGAAAATGCCTAATGACAAAACTGCGGCGCATGCTTAATATTAGACAGAAGCATCATTCATAATTTGACTTATTCCCATATAATTTGTGCTCACACCCAAAGTGTTGCACTTAAATCGTCCTTTCAGTACTAAATTTAGTTCTTTTTCTCTGTTTATTGTGCGTAAACAGTCAAATACGCACTAAATAATGTCAAAATGCCAGACTTATTCACGTTAATCATATTTTAAGTGAACGTAAACACATGTGTAACAGTATAATGGATGTGTGCGTCAGGTCTGAAAATGCCTAATGACAAAACTGCAGCGCATGCTTAATATTAGACAGAAGCATCATTCATAATTTGACTCATTCCCATATAATTTGTGCTCACACCCAAAGTGTTGCACTTAAATCCTCGTTTCAGTACTAAATTTAGTTCTTTTTCTCTGTTTATTGCGCGTAAACAGTCAAATACGCACTAAATAATGTCAAAATGCCAGACTTATTCACGTTAATCATATTTTAAGTGAACGTAAACACATGTGTAACAGTATAATGGATGTGTGCGTCAGGTCTGAAAATGCCTAATGACAAAACTGCGGCGCACGCTTAATATTAGACAGAAGCATCATTAAAATATCCATTTCAAACGATCCCAACCGAGGAATAAGGGTCTTATCTAGTGAAACGATTGGTCACTTTCTAAAAAAAAAAAAAAAAAAAGATATACATTTTATACATTTTACCCACAAATGCGATGCAGCATGCATTACGTAATTGTCACGTGGAAGTACCAATCCAGTGTCTACAAAGCGAAAGTGCAAAGACTACGTCAAACACCCTATACAAAAAAGGTTAAACAACATTTTTGGTCAATTTTGAAGTTGTGGAGGAGGAAATGAGATACGCCACGCATAACCTTTCAAACGTGATTAAGTAATGCGTGGCGCATCGCAGCGCAAGGCGATAATATGTGGTTAAAATGTATTGTTTTTTTAGAAAATGACTGATCGTTTCTCTAAATCAGACTCTTATTCCTCGTCTGGGATCATGTAGAGTCTTTGAAGCTGACATTTGGACCTTTAACCCGTTGAACCACAGTGAAGTCCACTAAATGGAGAAAAATCCTGGAATGATTTCCTCTAAAACCATACTTTCTTTTCTACAGAAGAAAGAAAGACATGGACATCTTGGATGACATGGAGGAGAGTAAACTATCAGGAAATCGTGAACTAAACCTTTAAAGAAAGATCTGAGTTATAACTCATCTTTGTGGAGGCATTCATGTGCGTAAAACTCGCAAACATGATCTTTCCTCATGATAAGCAGATCGTATGAAAACGTGTAAAGGACATTCACCACCAGCTTGCCAAAATATAAAATA
Source organism: Opsariichthys bidens (assembly GCA_037194245.1). Classification (NCBI taxonomy): domain Eukaryota; kingdom Metazoa; phylum Chordata; class Actinopteri; order Cypriniformes; family Xenocyprididae; genus Opsariichthys; species Opsariichthys bidens. Next base: position 7,392,221 of record CM074311.1, on the reverse strand, counting down.
GTTGCACATGTGTTAAATATTCTGGTCCTGAAGTATTAGCATTAACAATGTTAAGATCAAAGGAACCTACTTTTTTTTCACATTTTCTGCACTGACTGTGAGAGAAAAGGATTTAAAATTGGTTGCATTCACATTTTAAATGTTGCAAACGGCTTGTTTTCAGCTAAAAACTCAAGAGCCTTCAAATTCTTTCTCCCAAAATTCTGCAGGTGTGGATTTCCTGCATGCCCGCTATTGTTTTGGCCAGACTACTTGACCAAATGATACTCGATTTTAAGAACTCTTATGAGGTGCTTACTGGAATGAGTGGGTGCTGCATTACACAAGAGCGCAGGAGATCCTTCGGTGATGGGTCATCTCATGCTCTAATTCACTTCAGACGCCGTCCCTGATTGAAATGAATTCTATACTCCAATGAAGTATAATAAATTAGGGTCGTCGAGATGTTGACCTCCGTCTATTTGGGTTCTGTTGCCACACATCAAATTACAGTTGAAAAGTTCAGTTCGTGGAGTTCTTACTGTGCTTTAGATAGAAAATCAAGCAGCATGTAAGGACAAGCTCACGCTATGGTTCTAATAACTCTGTATGGCGCAGAGCCAAAGCAAACAATCATATCGTATAACGGTCCGAATTTCTTTGTTTTAAACCCTTGGAAGCCCATGAAATTTCCCATTAACGTGACTTCCGTTACGTGGCGAATCTAATTCACCCGCAGGCTGAATAGAATAGAAAGTTCAATAGAGAAACCTGATTTATTTGAACTTTACAACGACATCTGAAATACACCTTTTGCTTATCAGTGCTTGAGTAATTGAAAGGAAAAAAAGCCCCAAATCGGAAGTCCAGAACATTCTTTTCATCTCAATTTCAAATAAAAGCGTTAGCAGAAAGAGAGTTTTGGGGCCACATGTAAGGGGAAGGGAGCACCCGATTACAGCGCACTTCACATCTTGAAAACATGCACGGCTAAAGTGTTCAGTAAGCAGAAAATCACCCCAGTTGGGAAGTTTTTTTGCTGCACTCCACGTCTCTTATTTCAGCCTGCCCTCCATGGCCATCAGCGCTCACCAGCATCAAAGAGCATTTTCTATCCGCCTTCCCACGTGCACTTTCCTACTTTAGGAAATGTTTGCCAAATTTGCCAGCTCTTTATTCTTGCTCTACCCTTTTCGATGCTTTTATAAGTTAGGTGTAGCAGAATTTACACGGGATTCTGTGTCTGTTCTTGAGGTCATTCTCAGGAAAATGTGCAAAAGGCAAAATGAAATATATGTATTTTTCAGTCTGTTTAGTGTGTAAAAAAATATATCATTTAAATAAAATAATTGCATTTTCAAAATATTGCATGTCCTCATTTTTTGCCATCACATGTTGATATTCGCAAATGTTGTTTAAATTTTTTCATTTTTCATCATTTGGCAGACACTTTTATCCAAAGCGACTTGCAAGGGGAGCAATTAGGGGTTTGGTGTTTTGCTCAAGGGCACTTTAGTCATGGTGTTAAAGGTGGAGAGAGTGCTGTTCATTCACAATCCACACCTTCAATTCCTGCCGGCATGGGAATCGAACCAACAACCTTCTGATTACAAGCCCGACTCCCTCACCACTAGGCCACGACTACTAGATGTTGGACTCCACATCCGATGTTATAAGCATAAGCAAATTTTTTTTTTTCATCACTGGGTCTGAAACTTCTAAGACTCCTTCAGGGCATCATGATCCATACAGAGTTTCGTGATGATGCATTCATAAAATACAGCATTTTACTACAAAATTCAAATGATTTGGGGAAATTGTATATCATTCAACTTTGGAATGAAGTGCAAATCCAACTAGACCATTTTTGTGATTTTTGACAAACTGTTCAGAAGTTATAAGCCAAAATATCTATTTGTTTTGTATCTCCGGATGAGTAGGTGGCACCGTCTCATAACTCTCAGGTCATGCTTGTGATGACATGGAGCAAGTTTGGTCTGAATACGATAAAGCGTTGAGGAGACTACATAAAGTAAGGGCTGCATAAAATTATTTTGCATGTTCTTCTGAAACAATTTGAAAAATCAGCTTGATTTCCCCAACTTTTTGTTGGCATAGTCTGAAGATGATCTGAATCAATTTTTTGTAAAAATTTGAGCAACGGCCAAGGAAGGGAAGTTTTTCTGAAAATGGCAGGACAATTTTAATGAAGGAAAATCGAATCGTCTTGAGCCAAGGAATCAGAGGGGGTAAAAAAAAAAAAAAGTGTTTCTGCGCCTTAGAGTTGGAAAGTTATTAGCAAAATAATAAGTGCAGGTTTGGACAGTTGGTGGCACTAGCGGGATTAAGTTAGAGACTCCAAATTTGCAATGGTGACAGTTCAGACTGGCCTCTATCAGTGTGCCAAATTTCATAACTTTCCCTCAGAAGAAGAAGAAGAAGAAGAACACCAATGGATACAATAGGTGCCTACACAGTAAAAACCCCAGAGTTAAATCAACTCTGCTCAGATAACATTTGGTCCCTCTCTAAATAGTGTTAAAGTCACACTGAAGCAGAGTTAAAGTTAATGAGATAATTAAGCAATTAATTAAGCGATGATTGAACATTATTGATGAACACCTGCTGTTAACAAGCAGAATCACTAAAGAATAGAGAAACACAAGAACTACAACTGATGAAATCAACTGAAGATAAAAGACATTCAATCTCTGAAGAGTGTGACTTTAACACTATTTAGAGAGGGACCAAATGTTATCTGAGCAGAGCTGATTTAACTCTGGGGATTTTACTGTATACGTACCTTCAACGCTTGGCCTCTAAATATATTGTATAATTGTGATAATATTTCACAGTATTACTTTTTTTACTGTATTTTTAATCAAACAAATGCAGCCAAGACACTCTATATAAATCTATAAAATTCCCAAGAATGACTCCATTTGATCACCATTCACAAACCTTCATGTTCCGCCGAATGTGAAATCGTCTCTCGCATATATAATAACCGCATACTAATTGGCCATAATTTCAAAAGGTGTAAAGATTGTGTATTCGAGTCGTTTGTTCCCAAGTGGCCACTAGATCAGCAGGGCAAACATATCAGGTGACAGTCTCTAACGTTTTATCTTTCCTCCGCATCTCTTCCAGAGCCATTCTCTCAGGTAAAAACGCTCACGGCAGGCAGCAAATGTATTCTTAACACTACAAAATAGCACAGGCTCTGAGGGGGTTAGAGTTAACGCTCTTGCCAAAAACGAGCACACGGCCTCTCCTACTCTCTCTCTCTCAGGAGCTCGAGTCAGATACGAGCTTTAAATACAAGCGTGCTCAACCAGTCAGAACAGCATTTGTTTAATTTTCTCTGACTTGGTTGCAATATTGCCAGAAAAGCCCTGAGGTTATTTTGCCCTCCTTTTTCGCAGGTGAAGATGCAATTATAGATGCTCTTTTTATATGTCGAGATTGCAGTGCGCATGTGTGTGCGTCTGTTTGTTTTGCATGTGTGTATGCAGAATATGCTCTCTGCCCGACTGCGGTTCAGAGCTGGATTATGTTCAGGTAGGGCATTCGCTCCCCCTTTCTCCACCATAAATGACATTTTCGATGTTCCCCTCGAGGTGAGTCTTCCCCTGCTGCACCTGTAACCTTTCTCACCTATGTTTCTTCAGCTCTAAGCCAGAGGGAGGAAGTGGATTTTGAGAAAGCAGCCCAGGCCTGACAGATATGACAGTAAACACTTTTTTGGATCTCCTTGGCCCATATGCACTCTGTGTTTGTGGGGGCGTGTGTGGGCTTGCTGATGGAATGGCATGAGTCTTTTGGATATATTTCAACACGACTGTGTATACTGTACACTTACAAAATGCTGTTGCTGAATTGTTGAGTTCGGAATAAAGGAGCAAAACTTTTTGAAAAAGCATTCCCAACCCATTTCACCTCTGTAACGTGACATTTCAGTGCGAAACAAGGGACAAAAATAGGATGATTTATGTATCTTGAATTGACTGGAATTTGAAAATTGTCAGTTTTGCACTATAGTGAAAAATAAATATATTAAAAAGTATCATACTTCGAATGAAATACATTTACGTATTCATACACTTGATAAAAATACCTTGCAATTGTACTTTTGATATACTAAAATGGCATTCTTAAAGTCTCCAAAATCGGAACAACTAATTCCACTGAAGTATATGTGATTGTGCTAAAGTGTATTTAAAGACTAATATTATTCAAATGTCTTACAATCCTTATCAATATTGACAATAAAACACATTTTAGGCTCAATATTAAGAAACGTACAATTAGTACTCCAAGTCTCAAGACGACATGTCAGTAAATATGGTAATGCATTTTAAAGATATTACTTTTTACTAGGGTAGGAACGTGCTTTCCAGAGTCATTTTTAATTTCATGTTGACTTTAGCAATAGTGGAGTCCCTTGTGACCTTCACAATAGGAGCACATTTGTATGGCTTGTGTAAGTGACCTTTATTGGAGTTACTATGGATTCAGTTCACCCGCTTATTATCAGTGCTGGAAAATTGCCAAGATACGCAAATTGGGGAGTCAAGAGTATTTTTCATTAATATAAGAATCAACATAAATGGCAGCTAAAAGATTCATTAGTAGTGGTAAACATAACAAATATTTAATAATAAATAATGATAATTATTTTATTAATCCATTGGATTACAACATAATCCCAAATCGTAACACATGATCAACATTTGCTAACTTTCCAAATACATTTCGGAATACATTTTACTTTTCATTTAAAGGGATAGTTCACCCAAAATGTAAAACTCTGCCATCATTTACTCATCCTAAAGTTGATTTCTTCTTGTTGAACACATATTTTGAGGAATGACAGACGGTTGACTTTAACCATTGACTTCCATCGTATTTTTTTTCCTACTATGGAAGTCAATGGCTAAAGTCAACTGTTTAGTTTTCGAAATTATATTGTGTTGAACAGTAGAGAGGAATTCATACAGGTTTGGAACAACTTGGAACAAGCGATTTAAATTCTTCATTTTTTGGGTGAACTATCACTTTAAGGTGAACCTGGACCACAAGACCAGTCATAAGGGTAGCTGTATAAAGCTTTCCATTGATGTATGCTTTGTCAGGATAGGACAAACTATTTGAAAATCTGGAATCTGAGGGTGCAAAAAAAAAAAAAAAATCGAAATATTAAGAAAATCACCTTTAAAGTTGTCCTAATGAAGGCAAATATCCACTATGTTTACAGTAAGACTTACAAAATATCTTCAAGGATCTTAAAGATTTTTGGCATCGGAGAAAAATCGATAATTTTGACCTATACAATGTGTTGTTGGATATTGCAACTAATATACCTGTGCGACGTACGATCTAGGGTCACATAACTGTACATATTATACACTTAGCTATATTAGTTCAAATAAATAAAGTTGACCCTGGGCCTTAATTTAATCTGAAGTAACTTCTTGCTCTGAAATAATTCCCATTGCTGAGGATACAGACTGATAGAATATTCTGGCAGCATTCATGAAAGTCAACATTGCGCAACCCCAGACGCATCTGAACTCGTGATTTGTTCAGCTTCTTTGGGCTAAAAGCGTGATTGAAATCCTTTCATTTCCCTTAAAAAATTAAACCGGTTTTAACCACAACAGAGTCCCTCTCTAAATTTACTTCTCAGACTCTGCATCATCCCATTTCCAGCCCTCCTTATGATCATTCCATTTCCCTTAGGAAACTGCCATAGAAAGTAGCTGGCGATGAAAACGGAAGAAGGCAAGGCAGATCACAATTGGAACAGAACTACGGAACTTCATTCAAGCCAAAGAGCACGTGTCTCATAGACTGAATCTGTAATGAATAAAGAAACAAGCAAAACTGTTCCATGACCTTTACGTGAACATCTTTCTGAGGCATATTTTGCCTTTGACTCTATATGAGTGGGAAGAGTTTTCCAATGTGGACATACAGTATGCTTTTCATGTCACTTGAGACAGGGTTAGGATTGAGGTCTGCATGGAACTTAAGAGGAGAGTTCCCCCAAAATGATAACTCTGTCATTATTTTCTCAGCCCATTCGAAACTGGTATGACTTTCTTTCTTCACTGGAAAACAAAATATGTTGAAGAACATCTTCACTGTTCTATTTCTATAGGGGTGTAAGGGTACACAAACATGACGGTTCGGCACATATCTCAGTTTTCTCACGGTTCGCTACGGGTACAGCTGGAGGGACAAAACGAAACATAAAATGAGTTTTTACCGAATGTCTCTAACCAAGACAGAAACATTAGGCCCGATTCTTCTGGATCGCCTGTGACCAGGGTTGGGGAGTAACGAAATACAAGTAACTTAGTTACAAAATTTGAGTAAGTGTATTTCATTACAGTTACATTTTAAATGGGTGGTAATCAGGTGTTTTAGATTACCAAAGCGATTACTTTGGGTTTTAATGTCATTTAAACAGCGATTGGTGATTCTCTGAGTTAAGTTTCATATTTTCGACTGTTTTCATGTTTTGTGAGTCATTTTATAATTCACTCGTCACTGCAACTTTTTCCCTCACAATTGGGAGTTTGAATTTCACAATTCACAACTTTTCTCAGAATTGCGAGATTTAAACTCACAATTGCAAGTTATAAAGTCGGAATTGGGAGATATAAACTTGCAATACTGACTTTTTTTCTTGCAATTGTGAATTTATTATGTGAGTTTGTATCTGATAATTCTGACTTTTCTCAATATTGCGAGTTTATATCTCTTAATTTTGACTTTTCTCAATATTGCGAGTTTATATCTCATAATTCTGACTTTATAACTCGCAATTGCAACTTTATATCACGCAATTCTGAGGGAAAAAAGTCAGAATTGTGTGATTAAAAACTTGCAATGACCTTTTTTGTGTTTGTTCCACACTTATTAGTATCCCAAGTTATTCTTAAGTATTTAGATTAAGTTACTAAACTTGAGTAATGTAACGAAATACGTTACAAATGACTTTTTAAAGCATGTATTTTGTAATCTGTAGTGAAATACATTTTAAAAGTAACCTACCCAGCCCTGACTATGAGCCTGAGAGACACATATGACGCTCAATTAGGCCACAAGAAGGTATCATTGAAGACAGTAAATACTCCCTCTACCCTTTGAAACAACTTTCATGTCAGGAGAACACTTATGATGCCTTAAAATGAGGTCTAAACAATCCCAATTGTTTTTCATCAATGAAAGTGTTACCCAGCTGTTTATGAAAGGCTTGACGCAAACATGGCATCACTCTCATTCCTAAGTGATGTTCAATGTGATGGTCTCTGCAGGTCTGAGATCAGTATCAGAGAGCGTGTGTGTGTGTGTACACGTCTCCTGCTGCGATAGATCTGGAAGGTTCTGGCTCTCTGAGGTCGGTATCAAAGGAAGGCCAAGCTAGAGCCAAGCCGGGGGCCTTCGGCAGGCTGGGGTTCAAAGCCTGTTATCACTTCTTCTGTCAGATCCAGCAGAGCCCTGCGCTTTGATTGGCTTCTTGTCTTGTTAGAACTCTGCTCTTTCTCATTCACTCACACTCCCTCAGATGAGACTCAATCTCTTTCAGGAGATATAGAAGAACCTGATGGACAGTCTCAAGAGCGGTGGCTGAGGACGTGAGGATGGGAACTGACAAAAAGCTGGAAGCCGCTGCACATTGAAAGTGACACATATCATATTCTGGGGACAAAAGGTATTTTTAGTGGTCTTTAGCTACTTTCTCATCTAGTTTTTAAGCAATATTTCACAAATGATGACGTATGTTCAGTTACCAGTTAAAGAATCTCACACACGGCCACAAATTAAGAATATGTTCCATTGTTAAAGTCAAAATCATGCCCAAACCGTACCAATTCATTTCAAATGAGTTATTTAATAAATCAAATTGTACTTCTGATGAAAGTCTGCCAGTGTCAGAAGTTTTGAGGACATTCCTGCAGTGTTGCTTCTCCTACCATCAAATCGAAAACCAATAGGAGAGCAGAACCCCATGACGCATTAGCGTGACAACAACAACAAACCACCACTTGTTCCAATGATCGTTAAGGACTATTATGAATTGTACAGTGTGCGCCGAGTTTAAATGTGCTTTTTGCTACCGCAATATGTTTGCAGAGATGTAGGAAGCATGCAAAGTTCACATCCTTGTTTCTCTGAAAAACGATTTTACTGCCAGTTATTCTACTTCGAAATGTGAGTTCCATTTTGGAATGCCTGTTTTTGTTTTGGTCCAGTTCGGACACGAGTCGCTCTGTTCTGGACTAACTGTAAGCGATGAAGAGTTGACTGATCCAACCCAACATATAAAGAGTTACAGTAGTCTAGTCGAGATGCAATAAAAGAATTAAGTACTCTTTCAAACTGTTTGCGCGGCCGGTAGGACTTGACGTTAGCCCTAAAGCTGGAAGAAACTGGCTTTTACAACATAAGCAGTGAACCAAGATTCTTGGTAAAAGAACGAATATGTGATCCGAAATTAACAAGAGCATCAACACAAGAACTTAATTCCTCAAGACGACCAAACACAACAACCTCTTTTCATTAAGACAAAGAAATTTCTCACCCGACCACATTTGTAAGACTTTCTCATTTGTTTTGACAGGCAAATACATTTTTACATCAAAACAATGGAAGGAAATATTGTGGTTTTTTTTGAAAATGGACCATAAGTGCAGCATGTTCAGAGAAAACAGCATGGGGCCCAATACGGACCCTTGGGGTACGGCACAAGAAAGAGGGACAACAGACGAAAAAAATTCAAGAAGGTGAACAGAAAAATATGTCAAATATGTTTGGAACCATTTGAGGGCTTGTGCCCTTAATGCCGACACAGTTTGAGCTGGGATAAAAGAATCGAGTGGTTGACCATATCAAAGGCCGCAGTCAAATCCAAAAGCACTAAAACATCAAAGTTACCCGAGTCAACAGCTAGAAGAAGATCGTTAAAAACTCTTAAAAGGGCAGTTTCAGTTCTGTGACAGGGCTTAAAACTAGAGTATTTTTGTTTCCAAAGTAAATAATTATAACCTACATGAAATAAATATGCATTACCTAACAAAAGTACAATTCATTTCAGTGTAAAACTTGTTTAAAGAGGAAATCAAGACTATTAAACAGTGCAATTGATACTAAAGTACATCATATATGTAATATTAGCTCTGATGGACATAAAAGAAGTGGTATAATCAAAATAAGAGCATTAAAATTCTGTAGTGCTATCAAGGCATATTCAGGAGTTTGAGTGAGTGAGGCGGCTAAATCGAGTGAATGGTTGTGAAATGCTGTGGCGTGTGATGCCTGTGACAGGCTGGCCGACAGTGTCGCACATGAAATGTATTATAAATATGTGGAGAAGAGGGCGCCCGGTTCATTCACTTTCCTCTGATGTCCTTCTCGCTTTGAAGATGTCCTCCAGGTCTGCTCACTTTAGAATCTTTATCTAAGCGCAATAGGTGAGCAGTGAAATATAACCTCCAATAGCTGGGGATTCATGAATTTTATGCTGAAATCTCTACTATTTCAGAGATAGACTTTCACACCATAAAAAAAGCTGATGAAAAATGTAGCACTTATATGCAGAGATATTGACTGGCAAGAAAGCTTATAAAAAGTATTTTATAGTATAACAGAATTTGCAATGGAGCGCTGTCCTCAAACATTCTGAAGGATTGCACATTTTACATTTTAAGTATAAACAAATTTTATATCAGTGATATCATTTTAGAAATGCTTGCATTTTAAATTGTGATAGTCCTTGCATTTATTTAGCATAATGAATTTCTTCCATTTGTTTTTGTATTTCATTGCAATTGGTCTTTTTTCTTTCTTTCCTTTGCTTTGTAATTGTAAATGGTCCTGTCTTTGGAACATACAGCATATTTAACCATCAATATAGAATTCAAGAATAGAGTTTCAAATTTTCCAGAGTTCTTGGTTCCAAAGTATGTTGCCCATTCATTTTCTCAATGAAGATTTCTGTGATTTGCTAAGATGAATCCCAGCCTACCAACTTGGTTCTGAATGAAAAAGGGCATTTCAACGTTTTGAATTTTGAAAACTATTGTTTACAAATTACTGTATAGCTTGCTTAAAATGAACCCAAAGAATGTTGGAAATTAATTGATATGTTTAATAAATGAACATTTATTAATAAGTGTAGCACAGTTCGTAAGAACGGTCAGAAGGATGCGGGAACCGGCGAACATTCAACATAGTTTAATAATAAAATAAACGAACAATAAAACAAAAGTAAAAAGGCAGCAGTTCCTCACGGCGACTGCCGCCCACACAAACAAAATAAAACACAACATAAAGTCCAGGCCTGGTCCTCTCTCGTCCTTCACTGTCGTCGCTCCTCTTCTATGCTTCCTGAGCTCCTCCGTGAGAGATACGAGACCGGTGCAGCGCGCAGGTGACGCTCATTATCAATCACGCCACTACTCGCCACAATAAGTTTAATGAATAATAAATAAACAATAAACATATTAAATTGCTTATTAATAAATGTTTAGGTTTTGATTATTATCGTTTCCTCTATTAATTATGTATAATTTCCAACCTATTTTGGGATTATTTTAAGCCAATCATAAAGTCATTTTCAAACATTAGTTGGGTTAAATAAAACTGTCCAGCACATTAGGCAAACATTTAACCCAATCACTGGGTTAAAACAACCCAATTGCTGAGTTTGTCCATTTTCAACCCAACTTGAGTTGTTTTTAAACCTGCACTGCATTTTTTTTTTAGAGTGTATGTTTAGTTGACAATAACAACTGCAGTGGATCACTATGTATTACCGAGTATAAACGAAGCAAAAGTATGATATTTAATTACCCAAAAATGAAATACTTAATGCACATTTCAATAGACTGTAATGTTTCTTCAAACATACTGTATCTGTAATCCTCCTCCCGCCGATTGGTTTCACAAGCATCATTTATGAGGTCTGGTACGGATCATAAACTAACAGTCACTGTGTGGAATGTGTTTGTGTGTCTGTAGTTCTTATTTTCTTTAGCAGTCAAACTGTTCAACTCATGCGTCTTTAATCACTCACACACTCCCTTCAGGAGAACTATAAGAATGGGCCAACAGATCCACATAAACATGAATGATTTACACACCCACCATCATAAAATGAAAGCGATGGACGTCAGAGTCTAAGACCGGCTGAGGTGACTGTTCCTGGACAAATCATGGGACGGAAGCAGCTGGAAAGACAAAGAAAAAGAGACGTGGGGGTGGGTGGTTTGTCAGCACATGTTCCTCGGCAGGATCAGGTCAACATGTCTCTTATCTTAACACATCTGTTTCCTCAAGCTTCCACCAGAGTGACAATCCCTATTGGATTACACCGATTGGAGGAAACCAGAGCTAGTGTTTGGCCGGTCATTTGCAGAAGACGTAGTGGAAGTGCCCAGCATGGAAGTGAGAGCCTCCAGCAGGATTGCATCATCAGAGCATTGTTAAAAAGTTGAAAGGCAAACTTTTACCAATATTACTTTACACAAACTATTATTAGCTATGTTTGACCATATTTTGTCTAGGGATGTGAAGAAAATCCCACAGATTGAAGGAAGGACTCAAGACATCTAGGGACCAGAATTCCATCGAGAAATGGGGGTCAGTTCGTTTGACTTGGCTTAGTGATACCTCCCAGAACATCCAATGGCGTCTGCGCTAATTTTTGTCTCTCTGCTTATCCCGAGGTTTACCAATTAACGTGATTGGCTGGATCCGGGTCGGACGGGGAACCTGTGTTTAACTAGCTCATCCTTTGTGAAGACCTTACCGACTCATCAGCCAGTGGCACATATCCCAACAAACCGTCCCATACCGGTGTGATCATAAGATCTTAAACTAGATGGAACTAGATTAAATATTTTGACTGTTGCGATTCCAAATCGGTTTAATGACCTGTAGCTCTGCCTGAGTATCGGACAAGTGTTCACTGTTGGCCAGAGGAGAACTAAGCCTGGTTTCTCCCAAGGTTTTTTTCTCCATTTGTTGGAGTTTTGTTTCCTTTGGCTTGCTTAAGTTGGGGACACTTGCTTGATATTCAGCAGTGTTTTTGATATGCCTGCATTGGCGCCGTTGTATGTGAACTGAGCTGAGCCGGACGATTACGTCACTGTTTTCTCCAGTGCTGATATACAGAAATGAACTAGACTAATAACTACTGATATTTGCAACGGAATGAATCAGTAATATATAGAATAAGCTGCACAATGACACCATTTTCTTATTAATGTAAAGCTGCTTTGCCACAATTTGCATTGTAAAAAGCGCTATATAAATAAAGATGACTTGACTTGACTTGACGGTGTGCTAATAAACATTCAGAATGCCTTAACCACAAAACAACATTACAAAATAGCTCTAAATTCTGCTTGATTCATATCGACAAATACTGACATATATAGTATTTGATAATAACTGACACATTTCTATTTAATGTATCACTCATATCCATATGAGCATTAGTGTTTGGAGTTATATGCACCTAACTCTAATAATATACTCACAGCGAAGTTCGAAATATGTGAGCAGCGATATACTGTTATAAAGCATCTGCTGCGAGCGACGCTTAGATGAATATGTAAATATGTGCCGCACGCTTTCCTAAAAATAAACAACAAAAATGAGAAAACAGCAATCATTTTATATACAGTTGTGTTCAAAATTATTCAACCCCCACTGAAATTGATTGTTTTGGCCGGTTTGACATTGATTTTGATCATTCAGTCATCCTGCTTACAATTAAATCAAAGAGGCACGTGTAGGTCAGACAAATATAACATAACATTTATAATGAAATAACCACAAATGTCTTTTCTCTGCTCACATCATTATCAGTTTTATTCAACCCCCAAGTGACATTCAATCTTAATACTTAGTACAACATCCTTTTACAGTTATAACAGCTTTTAAACGTGAAGCATAGCTTGACACAAGTGTCTTGCGGCGAGCTACGGGTATCTTCGCCCATTCATCATGGGCAAAAGCCTCCAGTTCAGTCACATTCTTAGGCTTGCGCACTGCAACTGCTTTCTTCTTTAAGTCCCACCAGAGGTTCTCAATCGGATTTAAGTCTGGTGACTGCGATGGCCATTTCAAAATGTTCCAGCCTTTAATCTGCAACCATGCTCTAGTGGACTTGGAGGTATGCTTGGGATCATTGTCCTGTTGAAAGGTCCAACGTCTCCCAAGCCTCAGGTTTGTGACAGACTGCATCACATTGTCCTCCAATATCTCCTGGTACTGAAGAGAATTCATGGTACCTTGCACACGCTGAAGCTTCCCAGTACCTGCAGAAGCAAAACAGCCCCAAAGCATGATTGACCCCCCCGCCATGCTTCACAGTAGGCCTTGTTCTTCCTCCTCCAAACATAGCGTTGATCCATGGGCCCAAACAGTTCTAATTTTGTTTCATCAGTCCACAGAACACTATCCCAAAACTTCTGTGGTTTGTCCACATGACTTTTGGCATACTGCAGTCGACTCTTCTTATTCTTTGGAGACAGCAAGGGGGTGCGCCTGGGAGTTCTGGCATGGAGGCCTTCATTACGCAGGGTGCGCCGTATTGTCTGAGCAGAAACTTCAGTACCTACATCTGACAAATCTTTTCTCAGTTCCTCAGCAGTCACACGGGGACTTTTCTCCACTCTACGCTTCAGGTAGCGCACAGCAGTCGGAGTCAGCATCTTCTTTCTGCCACGACCAGGTAGCGTTTCAACAGTGCCCTTTGCCTTGAATTTGCGAATGATGCTTCCTATGGTGTCTCTTGGTATGTTTAACATCTTTGCAATCTTCTTATAGCCATTGCCCTTCCTGTGAAGAGTAATCACCTCTTCTCTTGTCTTCCTGGACCATTCTCTTGACTTCACCATGTTTGTAACCACACCAGTAAATGTCTAGAAGGAGCTGAGTATCACAGTCATTTTAAAGCTGCCTAATTGGTGCTTATTAGGCTTTATTGCTGCTCCCTGACATCCACAGGTGCTTTCAATACCTGATTGAAAACACTTCAATGGACCTCTGTTCTTCAGAGTGGTAGTCTTTAAGGGGTTGAATAATTGTGTCAATGAAGAATTCACAAAAGAAACATTTACTACTGTATTACAAAACCAATTGATGTCATTTTAGTTGCATATGCTTCTTTAAGAAGTCCTTGTAGGATTTCATTCTGAATTCAATTACAAATGTACTCTAAATTCTCTAAAACCATTTACAGCATTGGGGGGTTGAATAATTTTGAACACAACTGTATAGAAAGCATAAAAAAAGCATCTGATCTCAACAACATGGGTATGTTAGCACAAGCTCTGCAAATTAGCTCTCCGGTACAGTCATGTCATGTTTATTTAAATAGCATTTTATTCAATAGATTGTTTAAAAGCAAGCAGCTTTACAGTATCAAACATGAAAAACTCATTTCATCAGAAGCACAACTTCGTTTTCTACTATAACGCGGTTATTCAGTGTGTTCGTGTCTGAGATCTCCCCTTGATGGACTCAACAGACAAAATGAAGGCGGAGCCTCGGCGAACACCTCCTATTACGTCATCATCACGGACCAATGATAGCATGAAGGTGTTTTTGCAGCGGGAGCGAACTTTTCCTGAGAGTTCGCTTTGGCAAACCGTTTCCACCTTCAAAAACGAACTTTGTTTTGGCCTGATTTTGTTCAAAATGACGCCACATCATTTCGTTTGACGTATATCGGGGAAGATCAGGATAGAAGACGGATTAAACAGCAGGGGTAAACAGGAGTGCGTCTTCCTCTTCTACTTGTGATCTGATCGACCAAACGCTGATCTTAATACCAGGTGGAAATGACATAAGTGTTAAGTCCCACCAAGAACGATAACTATGAAGATACAGATAACTAGAACTTAGATGAAGATAACTATGAAGAGACTGTTAAAAAATTACTGTAAATTTTACAGTATAATACTGGCAGCAGGGTTGCCAGCCAGTTACTGTAAAATTTACAGTAGTGCTACTGTAATTTAATTGACAGAATTTCCCTGTATTCTCTGATTACAGTAAATAACTGTATTTTTTAAAATTACGAAGGGTCAATTTACAGCAATACTGTAAATTTGAGTCAAACCAACATGTGACCCCAGAATGCATTGCAGTTTACAGCAATATGCTGTATTATTAAAAAACAGCCAGCGGCTGTAAAATAATTTTTACAGTAATTCATTACAGTATAGCTATCGCAAAAACCATCATCCACACCAGCGGAAGTTTTGTCGTCTGCCGCTTTAAATGCTCAAAGGAGGGTGGATTCTGATTGGCTGTGAATGTTTTTCTCATTGATCAGCTGAAAAAATTCCAACCTTATCGCTCTTCTCTACCGTTATAGTTGTGATGTGGACTTTTTTATATTTAGAATGACCAAGATTTTCATTTGAAATGACCTGATGGCACTTCGGTTATTATTATAGAAGTACATATTGCGCTTTAAGAAGTTAGGTACCCAGAACAGGCTGGGGAAGAAATATTCACAATTAGTTGTGTATTGTGCGGTCAGTATCACATGGCAAAGAGAGATTTTACGGCTGCAGAAAAGTTCCCCACTCCACTGGAGTCTCTCCATCCATCTGTATGGCAGAAAATGAGCGACTGATTGCATTAGTTTCCCTTTCTCCTCTCAAAGGTCGCTGCAGATGTTAGAAGGAAGGGGGAGTGAGCGACACTTCATAGACTTGCTGGGATTCGGCCCACGGGGGTTAGGAGGAGTGGGTTAGAAAACCAGCTGTAGCAGATAAACTCCGTCATTTCCCATCTCATCCGTGTTTACAGAGAACAATCCACATTCCCTCCGCTTTTTGAAAGGGTTGGTCACGCTTCATTTAACACAGCTCATGTTATGTGTTACCTGAGCAAATACTGAGTAATAATAAAGAGCAATGTACTTGAAGGAATAGTGCAGGTTATTTCCAGTATCCCTCAGTTTGTCCAACTAACAGGAAATGCATTTACAGTAATACACTTATGGACTTAATGGAAACTTAGCAGGCAAGCGGGCCGGAGGGTTTAAAAGCAGAAACGTGAAGCTTGTATTTTTGTTAAAGCACTTAAATTCTTCAGTGAAAAGTCTGTACTTGAGTTCTCCTATGCCGTTTTTTTTCTTTCACTGGGTTAAAAACAACCCAAATTGGGTTTAAAATGTGAAAATGTGAAAAATTATGAAACTTGTATTGTGAGCACTTCCTGTGTTATTTGCCAATTCATGAAGAATCGCTTGTTTGTTTTCCTCACTTGCTAAATGACTAAATGTAAAATGAACAAACCCAACATTTGAAACCAGTCGTTGGGATAAATGTTTAAATTGAACTGAACTTCTGTTTAAAAATGACTGTATTACATGCTTAAAATGTATGTTGGAAATTTACATTTTTTAACATGATTAATTAACAATAATTAAACATTTCTTAAATTGCTTATTAACAAACGTTCACCTTTTGATTATTTTTGTTGCCTCTAGTAATTATGTGTCTGATTTTTAATTTCCAACATATTTTGGGTTCATTTTAAGCCGAGCAAATATGAATTTTCAAACAACATTTGGGTTTAATAAAACTGCAGCACGTTGGGCAAATATTTAACCCAACCGCTGGGTTAAAGCGACACCATGTTGCTTTTCGACCTTAAAATAATGTCTCTAAAATGATTTCAATGATTTCACCAGACAAATTCTACTCCCGCTCAATTCTGAATAAAACTGTAATGATATTTGTAGAAGAGGACGTTTGTAGGACTGTTATCTGGTTGGTATACAAAAAAAAAAAATCAGTGACCCCACACTGTTAAAAAATTACTGTAAATTTTACAGTATAATACTGGCAGCAGGGTTGCCAGCCAGTTACTGTAAAATTTACAGTAGTGTTACTGTAATTTAATTTACAGAATTTCCCTGTATTCTCTGATTACAGTAAATAACTGTATTTTTTTAATTACGAAGGGTCAATTTACAGCAATATTCTGTAAATCTGAGTCAAACCAACATGTGACCCCAGAATGCATTGCAGTTTACAGCAAAATGCTGTATTATTAAAAAACAGCCAGAGGCTGTAAAATAATGCTGTAATTTTCACAGCAATTCATTACAGTGCAAGAATGTGTAAGAATTTAAGTGCATTACTGTAAACATGTTGCCATTCATTTATACACAATTGTTTAATCAAAAATCATGTTTGAGACTATAACTTATGTTTGCACGTGTTGTATGTGTTGTGGTGCTTCTTGCAAATGTGCTTTATTAAGCTCTTTTAGGCAACAAGCAATTGCATATGAACAATAACAACAACAATTAATCCTCACATGAACACTCTAATAAAAACACACACACACACACAAAAAAACCCTCCTTCTTAATTTAAACCTGGGACCTCTCTGTCATACGGTACATTCATTCCACCAAACTCAACTAGGCACAAACGTATCCAGGGTGAAGCATTATATTCCTCCTGGGGGGGGGGGAGCTGAGCCAGTTCTTGCTTGCTCTGCAATCCTCCACAAAACTCAAGATGCCCCCAACCCCTTTCTATTGAAACAGGAGTCTGAAGAACAATGAATGAAACCAGAGCAGGAAAAGGACCAAAGAAAAAAAACAGAAAACACAGCTTTAACAGAGCTAATCCACAAAACCTACAAAAACAGAACTAGACTTGAACATTTTCTGAAGAAAAACTAGGATACTAGGACTTTCTGTATCTGTTCTGAGTGGTTTGTGATGTGGTTGATAGGTGGTTTCAAAAGAGTTCACTCCCAAGACTCTCGCTGCGTGTGAAATCGAATATTATAAATGTATTGTTGAAACACATTAAAAGACTGTGAACCATGTAGTACTGAATTGTGGATTTTTTGGGGGCGGGGCTAATACATGGCCCCGCCCCTAACACTATTGTAACTACAGCGTATTAGCACCTGCGGATCGCCGCTCAGTCGTGAGTCACTGTCATTACCGTTAGTTACTACAGCCTACATTTCACTAGCTAACAAACACATATTTAAATTTCCAAAAAACAATGATATGAAGAAGAGATGGACTAATTTTGTGAAGAGCCATCTTGATGTGTACACTGATTATTTACGGACAGGTTATGGAGTTAGTCGCAGCATTGTTCGGCTACGACTGAAACGTAGACGACGGTCTGAAGTTAGCAGTTCCCCCGCCAAACACGAGCCACCGACGGCACGAGATCCAGAGCCGTTACGGTGCAAACAGAGCAACAGGAACGGGTCGATTACACTCGAATTACTTCCAAATAATAATTTTTTACTTATAAAATCTGTTAAAATGAGCTTAAATGTTGGCAATATGTATTAAAAACGACATAAAATAAGCTGTGGTATAAAATCTGATCAAAAATACAGGAATTATCATGCAAACCGATGGTTGTGTGACGTATTTAAAAAGGTTTAGAGGATTTAAGCTAATCCATAAACATTAATTCATGCATGAAGTAAAAAAAAAAAAAGCTACACTGTTAAAAAATTACTGTAAATTTTACAGTATAATACTGGCAGCAGGGTTGCCAGCCAGTTACTGTAAAATTTACAGTAGTGTTACTGTAATTTAATTGACAGAATTTCCCTGTATTCTCTGATTACAGTAAATAACTGTATTTTTTAAAATTACGAAGGGTCAATTTACAGCAATACTGTAAATTTGAGTCAAACCAACATGTGACCCCAGAATGCATTGCAGTTTACAGCAATATGCTGTATTATTAAAAAACAGCCAGTAGATGTAAAATAATGCTGTATTTTTTACAGCAATTCATTACAGTGTAATATTATTATGGTAAAAATTACTAATCCATAATGCTGGGTTAAATAACTCAATTTTCTGGGTAAAATGAACCCAACCTGTGTTCTGTCCTATGTTTACCCAATTTTTTTAGAGAATACTGCTTATTTTTTCAAGATTTTGATAGCTTATTTTATTTTCTTGGAATTTTTTTTCCTTCATTATCTTTTAATCGTTCAACTTTGGTGTGACAAACTCAGAACTCATATTTTAACAGTGCTTTACACGGACTTTAACGGTTTCAAAGTGAATTCAAATTCAGTATTACAAGACCGTTTCAGATGCTGATATTCAAATATGACTACTTTCAATCTGGAATCTTTCGGCCTGTTTTCCATCTTCTAAGAAACAATTGTAAGTCAGATCACTTAGACAAGTAAAAGCACACATTTGAGGTTTCATTCATGAGTTATATACCAAAGTTGAGGGACGAAATCATTCCTATCATCTCTAAATGCTGTGCCGATGCTCCCCTGCTGCTCCGCATTCTTCCTTCTTTGAGAGGAAATGCAAAAGCGAAATATTCAAATGTTCTCAAGGAACATTACAGGCTTTTGCCTATTCGTCTGGAGCGAGTATCACTTGAGACATTTTACAGTGCGTTGAATCTTCACGAGAAGGTTGAGCGGTGCCAAATCGCTTTTCTTCCCTTGATCCCATCTTCACACAAAATTCTAATGGTTCATTTGAAGCTCTTCCTAGGCATACGGGACTATCTGGAGAACATTATGTGACTATAATGCCTGTCAGCTATTCGATCTTCAAGAAATGAGAAGATCACGAAGCTCCTCTGAGGTGAGCTTGCATGAATACGCAACTCTAAGCACGTTCCACTACAGGACAACATTTCTTATTACCCAACCCCCCCTCAAATGTTTTCCCCATCTGTCAGACAGGGCAGAAATCAATACCCGTATTTATGTTGCCTCACACGTGGGAATAAGAAAGAAAAAACCCAAAGACATTTTTAACAAGTCACACCTGAAGCAATGCAAGCACACAAGTTCCACAAACGTTCAGGCTTTGTTCTCTATTTCCGTTTACATCTGTTCTCGTCTTGTTCCACAAGTTTCCACAGTGTAACCAAATAAAAACGCACACAAGACATGTTTAGCGAGGTACCAGAAGAGATTCGCAGGTGGAAGAACGCAGAGCGGTGCATTGTGTCGCTGAGCTTTTGAACATATGCCGGGGCGTTCTCATCTTCAAAAGCCAAGAGTGACAAACACAGTTTCCAAATCAGACTCTCAAAAGATGATGTCTTCATAGCCATCACTCGCACCTAAGACGCAACGGCAAGATTAAAGCAAACAGATGTAACAGATTCTTCCTGGTTAACAAGACATGCAACAACAAAAACAAGCCGATCTGTGTCAGTCACATCTGCGTCTGCCTGAAGCCACCTCCGACAACTTGATTGAAACTCTATTTGATCTCTCAAAGGCATTGAATCTAATATGACAATTATACACTTGAACCGCATGCTAGCTGAGAGCTCTCCACGATAATGAAACTCAATATGAGTTAATTACATCCTTCTGCGGCCACAAGCCCGGTTATGGAGTGCGCCAGCGTTTCATGCCACTTCAGAATGTGATTATTGCGAGGGCCATTGTGGAGATATTAACAAAAGGTTATTACAAAGGGATGTCCACAGGACCACTCAGCGAGCATCTTTTCCAGTCCCATCCACACCTCGCCGCAATCGTGACATTGTTCTAAAGATGCTGGGATACCATGACCACCATTAAATCAATGTAAGGGTGCGGAAATTAACAGCTGGCTGCTCCCGGGCCTCAAGGCGGTGCCATATGGAACAGGGAGGGAGGGTGGATCTTGCTCACCAAAGCCTGTGTTCCAAACGTCTTCCTGAGATCAGCTGTCGAAGAACTGACCAACAGCTGCTAAACTGCCTTTGCCTTGAGCTTTACTGAAGAATAGCTGAGTAGAAAATCAAGGTCATCGCATGTGGCATATGGGTCGGAGACTTACATTCGAAAATACATTCAAAATGCAATTTGCACAGACTTGAATATACCTCATCAATAATAAGCATGCGTTCAATTAAAATGCATTTTGATCATTTATGTGGGGCTCAAAAAGAAATGTCTGAAATTCTTTGAATATATATCTTGAATGATCATTTCCTAAAACCAAACCACAGGGTTTTAAAAAATGTTGTCTGCGCATTTCAAGTGTGTGTAACTAACATGCTGGAAGGCATTTAAAGAGAGAACCTGACCCTGACATTATATTTAACATTATATTATATTTGTATTCATATAATAATAATACATAAATAAATAAATAATTTGAAGTTTGAGTATATGGAATTGAAGCCTGAATATATGGAACAAACCTTGAATACATGGAATGAAACTTGAATATATGGAATGAAAGTCTGGATATATGGAATGAAAGTCTGAATTTATGGAATGAAACTTGAATATATGGAATGAAAGTCTGAATATATGGAATGAAACTTGAAAATATGGAATGAAAGTCTGAATATATGGAATGAAAGTCTGAATTTATGGAATGAAACTTGGATATATGGAAAGAAAGTGAATATATGGAATGAAACTTGAACATATGGAATGAAAGTCTGAAAATATGGAATGAAAGTTGAATATATGGAATAAAAGTCTGAATATATGGAATGAAAGTCTGAATATATGGAATGAAAGTCTGAATTTATGGAATGAAACTTGAATATATGGAATGAAAGTCTGAATATATGGAAAGAAAGTCTGAATATATGGAATGAAACTTGAAAATATGGAATGAAAGTCTAAATATATGGAATGAAAGTGTGAATATATGAAATGAAAGTCTGAATATATGGAAAGAAAGTCTGAAAATATGGAATGAAAGTTGAATATATGGAATGAAAGTCTAAATATATGGAATGAAAGTCTGAATTTATGGAATGAAACTTGAATATATGGAAAGAAAGTGAATATATGGAATGAAACTTGAACATATGGAATGAAAGTCTGAAAATATGGAATGAAAGTTGAATATATGGAATAAAAGTCTGAATATATGGAATGAAAGTCTGAATATATGGAATGAAAGTCTGAATTTATGGAATGAAACTTGAATATATGGAATGAAAGTCTGAATATATGGAAAGAAAGTCTGAATATATGGAATGAAACTTGAAAATATGGAATGAAAGTCTGAATATATGGAATGAAAGTCTAAATATATGGAATGAAAGTCTGAATTTATGGAATGAAAGTGTGAATATATGGAATGAAAGTCTGAATATATGGAATAAAACTTGAATATATGGAATGAAAGTCTGAATATATGGAATGAAAGTATGAATATATGGAATAAAACTTGAATATATGGAATGAAAGTCTGAATATATGGAATGAAAGTATGAATATATGGAATGAAAGTCTGAATATATGGAATGAAAGTCTGAATATATGGAAAGAAAGTCTGAAAATATGGAATGAAAGTTGAATATATGGAATGAAAGTCTAAATATATGGAATGAAAGTCTGAATTTATGGAATGAAACTTGAATATATGGAATGAAAGTCTAAATATATGGAATGAAACTTGAACATATGGAATGAAAGTCTGAATATATGGAATGAAACTTGAACATATGGAATGAAAGTCTGAATATATGGAATGAAACTTGAACATATGGAATGAAAGTCTGAATATATGGAATGAAAGTCTTATTAGGAATGAAAGGCATATTATACCACTTGACATTTCAGCAATTCAAAATATGTTTAATTGAAAATTGATTAAAAACATTCATATTGAAATGTATGAAACGAAGCTGGCAACCACTTATAACTATTTTTTTTTTCTCATCCTCAGTTGTCATTGACCCAAACACACTAAACATCACTGTGACATTGGGCTGTAGATCGTAGCGCATTCACACAAAATTACAATGTTTGATAACTCCAAGTATAAAGTTAAAATTGCATTGTTTTGGGTCTCACAATAATATTTAAATATATTCTTTTAATGTTCCATTTAGTTCCATTCCATGACAATAACAGCACTTAACCCAGT
Organism: Opsariichthys bidens; assembly: GCA_037194245.1. Classification (NCBI taxonomy): domain Eukaryota; kingdom Metazoa; phylum Chordata; class Actinopteri; order Cypriniformes; family Xenocyprididae; genus Opsariichthys; species Opsariichthys bidens. Next base: position 7,369,336 of record CM074311.1, on the reverse strand, counting down.
TAATTATTTTAAAATACAGAAGCTGCAGGATTTAATTTGATTTTTATGTGCAATGCAGGGCTCCTGGGGTAAGGGCTGTGCCGTTCGCATCCATTTGAGGCAAAAGTAATCAAATGATTCGTAATGCTCCCTCTCTCTCTGCTCTGTGGAAAAAGGGAAATGCAACATCTTAAGAGATAAGAAATCAGTTTCTGCTGTGTTTTGATTTGATCAGATCTAGTGAGTAATGCTTCAAGGTACTCACTCGCTAGTGCTCCAAACTCACTCAAGACAAATGATAAATCTGACCTCCGATGCAAATGCAGAAAAAACAGTCCCAACACACTAAATAAAAGTGACATCAGTGCTCTCCTGTTTTCATGTCTTCCATGCTGCGTAGTAAACCTTTTTAATATAAAACAAAGTGCAAATCACAACTTGTAGCAAACCTAACAGACATAGACTAAAAGCCACAAAACGTAACCTTACTCAAAATGAATTATGCGTTTAGTACACTTTGCAATATTTCAATCCACTCCACAATCAGCACAGAGAATGCCAAAAAGCCCACAGATGTAGCCTGCTGATTAGCATTTCTAGATCATTAGAAAATGCAAATCCAAGATCGACAACGTCAAAACGGCACAGAGGCTCTTCCAGATGAAAACTCTTGAGCTTGAGTCAATGTGACCAGTCTCGACCTGCGTGACGGCACATAATGGAGCCATCTAGCTTTTGTAAACTCCCATCCCCGAGGCTTCAGAGCAAGTGATTTGATTAGGGGTCTTAACGTGACGGACTTCTTCAGATGGAAACATGTCTTAACCACTGAGAAACACAAGAACCTCCTGAGCCCCCCAGGTCGCATAACCCTGGTTGAGTCCAACGTACGTACTTGTCAAACATTATCCATCACGCTCATCGTTTTATTGAAGACCAAAATAAGCAACATGTATCATACATTTTTAAAGTTTGATTGGTTGCTAAAAAACAAAGAACAAAATCTAATATTCTATACACTCTTAAAAGGGCGTTTTCACAGTAACAATTTAGTGTTCCTTAAACAACCTTTCAGTAAATGAAAAAAAATAAATAATTGAAGATCATTTTAGTAATCAGAAGAACATTTTTCCACTATAAAGAACCTTTTGTCCTATAGAAATATTCAATGGATTTTAAAGGTTCTTCATCGATCCGTAAGCCCTGTTCGGATGGGACTTTTCCAAACCATGTTTGAGTGATGATTCTATCCTCGGACATTTGGAATGAAACTTGAATATATGGAATGAAAGTCTGAATATATGGAATGAAACTCTGAATATATGGAATAAAACTTGAATATATGGAATGAAAGTCTGAATATATGGAATGAAAGTATGAATATATGGAATGAAAGTCTGAATTTATGGAATGAAAGTCTGAATATATGGAATGAAACTTGAATATATGGAATGAAACTTGAATATATGGAATGAAAGTCTGAATTTATGGAATGAAAGTCTGAATATATGGAATGAAACTTGAATATATGGAATGAAAGTCTGAATTTATGGAATGAAACTTGAATATATGGAATGAAAGTCTGAATATATGGAATGAAAGTCTGAATTTATGGAATGAAAGTCTGAATTTATGGAATGAAAGTCTGAATATATGGAATGAAAGTCTGAATATATGGAATGAAAGTCTGAATTTATGGAATGAAACTTGAATGTATGGAATGAAAGTCTGAATATATGGAATGAAAGTCTGAATATATGGAATGAAAGTCTGAATATATGGAATGAAACTTGAATATATGGAATGAAACTTGAATATATGGAATGAAAGTCTGAATTTATGGAATGAAACTTGAATATATGGAATGAAAGTCTGAATATATGGAATGAAAGTCTGAATTTATGGAATGAAAGTCTGAATTTATGGAATGAAAGTCTGAATATATGGAATGAAAGTCTGAATATATGGAATGAAAGTCTGAATTTATGGAATGAAACTTGAATGTATGGAATGAAAGTCTGAATATATGGAATGAAAGTCTGAATATATGGAATGAAAGTCTGAATATATGGAATGAAACTTGAATATATGGAATGAAACTTGAATATATGGAATGAAAGTCTGAATTTATGGAATGAAACTTGAATGTATGGAATGAAAGTCTGAATATATGGAATGAAAGTCTGAATATATGGAATGAAAGTCTGAATTTATGGAATGAAAGTCTGAATATATGGAATGAAACTTGAATATATGGAATGAAAGTCTGAATTTATGGAATGAAACTTGATTGTATGGAATGAAAGTCTGAATATATGGAATGAAAGTCTTATTAGGAATGAAAGGCATATTATAAAAACAATAACAGTAAGCTATATATATATATATATATATATATATATATATATATAATGATGATAAAGATTCAAGGTATGACTAAATCATTTATTAATAATTCTATATGAGTCTATATGATTAACACATTAAGTAATAAATGATTTTTATTAATTAAATGTCATCATAATTCCTTCACAACTTATTATGTTAACTAATAGGGTAAATGCATATGTTAATTACCACAACGGTCAAAGTTATGTACTTCAACTTCCAGTTGTCTGCTTTAATTAATCACTAGCTAATGATCTGCAAAGATGTAATAATGTTCTGAGTTTACTTGTTGAGGCACATGACTTAACTAATTGTTATTGTGGTTATGGGCTTTTAATTCATTTTGAATCGACAAGTCATAACATAATTATACCTGTTCAAATCATTAGCTAATGATTCATTAAAGCAGACAATTACTTGTCTTTAAATATGAAATTCATATTAGTCAGTCCAGGTTTTTTTTTTATTGCTGTGGTATTTTTGTTAAAACCACCATTTTGACAAAATACACATGTGTATGATAGAAATGTTTGACTAAATGTTTTTACCTTACTGTAATTAAAATTGAAAATCAATAAGAATCAGAATTACGAATCACTCGAATTCAAATGACACCCAACGCGAAACCATCCCAAGTGAATTAAATGAAAGCAAATGTTGCGCAAACAGTAGCTCAGGTGGGCCAAAAAAACACACACAAAGAGAAGATATCGGCAATCACATTCGCATTTGGACGGGATTAGATTTCTTGTTAAGTTGAAAACAGTGAATTTGTACTTTTTACTGAGGTTCTGTGAGAAAAACAGAGACATGATCAGGGCTGGGTGGGTTACTTTTAAAATGTATTTCACTACAGATTACAAAGTACATGCTTTAAAAAGTCATTTGTAACGTATTTCGTTACATTACTCAAGTTTAGTAACTTAATCTAAATACTTTGGAATACTTTGGAATACTTTGGAATACTAATAAGTGTGGAACAAACACAAAAAAGGTCATTGCAAGTTTTTATCTCACAATTCTGACTTTTTCCCTCAGAATTCCATGATATAAACTCGCAATATTGAGAAAAGTCAGAATTATGACATTTAACTCACATACTAAATTCACAATTGCAAGTAAAAAAGTCAGCATTGCAAGTTCATATCTCCCAATTCTTCCTTTATAACTTGCAATTGTGAGTTTAAATCTCGCAATTCAGAGAAAAAGAAGTCAGAATTGTGAAATGCAAACTCACAATTGTGAGGGGAAAAAACAAATTCTGAGAAAAAGATGCAGTGACCTTTTTTACAATTATAAAATGACTCACACAACATGAAAACAGTGGAAAACATGAAACTGAACTCGTCTTTTTCAGACGGTCAGAGTCAGAGAATCACCAATCGCTGTTTAAATGACATTAAAATTCACTTTGGTAATCTAAAACACTTTTCAGACGGAACTGTAATCTGATTACCACCCATTTAAAATGAAATACAGTCACTCAAATTTTGTATTTTAAATACGTAACTAAGTTACTTGTATTTCGTTACTCCCCAACCCTGTACATGACAGATATGCACAGAATTAAAATCACAAGGTCCGCCTGTGAAATGCAAAAACAGGTTAAATAGGGCTACAGATGCCAATAATGCACAATCCAAACCTAGCTATATTATAAAATCGCAGAGGAAAAGAAGGAGGCGACATACACAAAATCACGAAGCTGTTAAGTGAAACATCTCCGAGGTAATGGATCCTATTGACAGAGATCTCAATTTTCGGTCCCCACCGCTGTCGAGGCGGCACAACAACCAGGAGCGCTTTCAAGTGCCAGCGCTTATTTGTTCACTATGTAAATATCTAAACAGGCAACGTGTCGGACAGCCCAATAAATCAGTTAAGCCCGTGATCATTATCTATACCCTGTTTGCAGGCATTACGTAAGACAGCCATTTACTCAATATGTGTCATTTGCCAGCTAATGGACAGACATTCATTGCGAAATTTCAAAACAAGCCGCGGCATGAAGACGCAATTGAGAGATGGTTTTCAGCCTCATTATTTACTTTTCTCAAAAACAGATCTTTCATTTAGCCGGTTCAATATCACAGACAGTCGATGTGTCATTTGCTGCATCTTTGGCATGCGTGTCTCGACCGAGCTGCGGTTTAGAGCGTTTGAGCCATTTTATTACGGAAAGTGACGTCGGTGGACGCGGCTTCAGGGCTTTTAGCGTTCACCTTTGTAGTCTGGGGTTAAGTGTTGACAACTGTTAGAGCTCACATGGTGCACTTTAAGTTGAAACGGGGTGCTGTGATAGCGAGGTCACGGGGTCAGATCGGGGCCGCGCTCTCGATCAGAGGAGGCTGAAACTTTCAAGTCGCGGACCCTCGCCGCTGTTTGTTTTACCGTGCGTTTGTGTTTTGAGGTTGTCGAGAAAGCCTTACGATGTTACGTCAAAACCACAAGGTGCTGGTGCAAGTCGATTCGATCCGCTTTCTCATCTCGGACACGCACCAGTCTCCGATAACTCAGCTAAAGCGGCGCTTTTTACTATCCACAGAGTGTCTTGCAAAACCAGAGGCCTCTGACTTGCTTTGTTTACTACGATCCCTCCATTCTGGTTGGCCTCAACATGTCACGCCAGCCGCAAAAATCCCAGCTATGCTAAAAATGCACCCTAAACGTTTGTTTTGCTTTCGGTGGAGCGTGCACGCATTTGACTGCAGGCTACGGCGTAGTGCAGGAGGAGGAACCCCACATCTGTTCAGCATAAGAGCTTGTTTAGAGGCGCTCGCTCTCTCTGGATCAGACCTTGTTTGGATGCAGCGGCTTATCTGTGATTGAACAGACTCACGGCATACTGTATTTCTTTGCCGTACGGGGAAGAACCGCTTGCATCTTCAATATCTCGAAACTTTAAGCTCAGGATTTCCAGCGGAACGCATTTTTATGCTCGATTCCTGTAAATCTTGCTGAAATTGTGAAATCCCGCAGCGGTTGGCCACGTACCGTGCATGATAATCAGCTTAGATTGTTTGCGATGGAGGCCGGCGCTATTCATTTGCAAATCATGATTTCGTTTTACGCCTTCCAAACTCTTTCAGTGTTTCCGTAGTAAAATGTGGGCGACGGCGTAATTGGTATCAAATGTTTCGTTCATTTGAACTGACTGAAAGTTGTTGTGTGTAATGGAAAAAGAGGTTCAGCATTTTGTTACTATTCAAAAGTTACAGCCAAATGGATACGTGAGTGAAGGGTAAAAATCCAGCCAGGCCGTATAATTGGAAAAAAGGCCATTTGAGCCATCCGACTTGTCCATTTGTTTTTAAAGGGATATTGATCCAAGAGAGATCTAAATGGTTCTACCACCACAACGTGCATTTCCTGTTTTTTAAGATATGTGGCTTTATTTATTGGCCGGGGTTCAGTGTTGAGAGCGAGCCGTGTGTGGAAGCGGTGATGCTAATTAGACTCGCGTAAAAGTCTCTCGCTTCTTTCTTTGCGCTTAAAACACCAAAACAACAAAAACAGTGACACTTTTATCACTGAAGTTTTGTACTAGCTCTTGAGCTTAATGATGTAGGTTATCACATTCCTCTTTGAATTCCTCACACGGCCGCTTTATGTTGATTTATGCTTTGCGCTACTGAGAAGAAACAAATCATTTCATCTTCGGGCTTATGAGAATGAATTCGAGCACCGACAGCGCATATTACACCATTCCAGGAAAATATATGTGGGTGATTCTTCAATTAGCCAAAGTTTTGGGCTCCCTAGGATGCTTTTTTAAAGAAAAAAACAAGAAAAAAACAACGTTTCTAGTTTTAAAGGATAGATTATAATATTTTTGCACTTTTATTGTGTCCTTTTAATTATTTTTGCCCAATTGTTCCCTGTTGAAATGGTACATTTGCCAGAATTTTATGCATTATGTTTGTCTTTTTCTTTCATAATGTATAAAAAGCGTCCTGCTTTGCATTTTTTCACAAAGAACGTACAATCTCTCATTTCTAATTTATTAGGTATTGTGAACGATTAGAATTACAATATTTCTACCATTACCATCTCACCCACCTTTTTACAATAAATCCCCATTTGTATATAAACAGTTTGATTGACAGGCGATCTGGGTTGTTGGACAAAGCAACATTAACTAAAGGGGTTTTCAGACCCCTTGCCACAATTCTGTCTCTGAGCTCTCCAGTCTGTTCCTTTGACCACATGATTCTCATTTGCTCTGACATGCACTGTGAGCTGTAAGGTCTTATATAGCCAGGTGTGTGGCTTTCCTAATCAAGTCCAGTCAGTATATTACCATCTCGCCAACCTTTTTACAATAAATCCCCATTTGTATATAAACAGTTTGATTGACAGGCGATCTGACCAATCCCTGAATTCGCCATTTTGTCCGACAAAGCAGTCAGTTAGATTAACGTTGGTGAACTTGAATAATTGTGTGTACTCACGCTTGAAACAACATTCCTTCTGATGTTCATTCATGTTTATTTGATGCTATAAATGAACTAGTATGAAGAGATGATCGAGGAGCTACAGCGATCTGTCACCACACATTAAACACACACTAGAAGCTATTTATTGATTAAACTTCTTTAAAAACTGCAATATATTAAATATTAAACCGTTTCATATGTCTTCCGGCGCGTTGTCAGTGTCCTCTTTGCTCCAGGATGTTTTTTTCACTTTGTGAGAACATGAGAGAGCGCATGGGTTGTTGGACATTGCAACAGTAACTAAAGGGGTTTTCAGACCCCTTGCCACAATTCTGTCTCTGAGCTCTCCAGTCTGTTCCTTTGACCACATGATTCTCATTTGCTCTGACATGCACTGTGAGCTGTAAGGTCTTATATAGCCAGGTGTGTGGCTTTCCTAATCAAGTCCAGTCAGTATATTACCATCTCGCCAACCTTTTTACAATAAATCCCCATTTGTATATAAACAGTTTGATTGACAGGCGATCTGACCAATCCCTGAATTCGCCATTTTGTCCGACAAAGCAGTCAGTTAGTAGATTAACATTGGTGAACTTGAATAATTGTGTGTACTCACGCTTGAAACAACATTCCTTCTGATGTTCATTCATGTTTATTTGATGCTATAAATGAACTAGTATGAAGAGATGATCGAGGAGCTACAGCGATCTGTCACCACACATTAAACACACACTAGAAGCTATTTATTGATTAAACTTCTTTAAAAACTGCAATATATTAAATATTAAACCGTTTCATATGTCTTCCGGCGCGTTGTCAGTGTCCTCTTTGCTCCAGGATGTTTTTTTCACTTTGTGAGAACATGAGAGAGCGCATGGGTTGTTGGACAAAGCAACAGTAACTAAAGGGGTTTTCAGACCCCTTGCCACAATTCTGTCTCTGAGCTCTCCAGTCAGTTCCTTTGACCACATGATTCTCATTTGCTCTGACATGCACTGTGAGCTGTAAGGTCTTATATAGACAGGTGTGTGGCTTTCCTAATCAAGTCCAGTCAGTATTTTACCATCTCACCAACCTTTTTACAATGAATCCCCAATTGTATATGAACAGCTTGATTGACAGGTGATCTGAATACTTTCCGTACCCACTATATATATATGTTCGGGGATTGTTGCAATCAGTAACTTTGCCATTGAGCAATAGAAATGGTGATAACGATTGCTCCATATGTTCACTCAACCATTACTTTTGTAATGCATAATCTGAGGAAACAAGATGTGAGAAGAAAAGTAGAATTTCCTGAGACCCTACTTCACCCTAACAGCTGTTCCCCAGGTTTCCTAAGAACGAATATAGAAAACAATGCTGTTAAACCTGCACCAACATGCCTCCGTCTACGTCTCCTTATGGAAGGGTTTTTCAAGCGTACATATTTACAATGACAAAACCATGTTGGATCTGACTTTGATCTGACTTCAGGCCACAGATCACCTGTACATGCCACCGTAACCGTGCTGTGGCCCGCAAGAATCCCTGTATTTTTTTGGCGCCGATCCCTCACGTCTGAACGAAAGCTCTGGGTGCGGGCGCAGTCTTTGATGATGGCAGTAAGTTTTCATCTGTCAGCCTTCATGACTCCCCAAAGGTTCTCTCTGGGTTTCTGTCTATTAAATTGGGATTGATTGAAACAATACGAATCATACATTCAACACTGTACCACAGAAAGAGAGATTTGTTCCTTCTGCTGTCTTTCTTTTGCTTTCATTTTTTGACAGGCCCTGGGGGCTTGTTACCGTTTCCCAAAATGCATTTCATTGCACTTTTGCAATTTAAGGTGACCGCTGAGATACTTTGCACTCAGGCTGTACATCCATTCCCGTCACGTGTAAAAAGAGTTTCATGCTATTAATACAGAATCGGGCTGTGGTTTTCTGTATAGAATGGTTTTGAAAGTCAATAAAGAACACTTAGATAATTGTGTTCTGGCTGCTTGATGTCGAAGTAGAAATATCCTGACTGATTCCTCTGGATCAGGGTGCCATTGTTTTCTATGATAGGATTACTACTGATAACAATATACTCGATTTATTCGCATTATTTAATAGAATTAATTCAGTTCACAATAAATTTCAAAACATCATAGTTTAGTAGGAATTTAATCCAGTTTGCTTGTAGCCATTTCATCACCATTACATTTGAATTGCCTATAATAACACACAAAACTGCTTTTACTGAAAACAAAATATCACTCTTTAACTATGCACTTTTATTTCAGTATGAATTTCTGTGTGTTTGTCTATGAACTATCTGCTCAACCCTGTTACGTTCTAACAACTCTCCTGTAAAACAGTGTTTTGATCTTTTTTTTTTTTGACCACATGGTTTTTCTTTGTGAAACAGAAGTGTGCTTAATTTTATCAAATGTTCCCTTGCAGATAATTCAATATTAATGAAATAAAAGGCCACTTAAGTGCACTTAGAGAGAGTTCACTTTCGTGGCTGTGTTTCTTAAGTCCTACTTAAAAGATTAGTCCAGTTTAAAATGAAAATTACCCCAAGATTTACTCACCCGGGACTCAAAAGCAAATAAAGGCTTTCTGAAACAAAGAGTTCCATACAAAAGGCGTAAACATTTTTAACTGGGAGAGGCGTTATACTTTCTTCATAAGTTTAATACAGAAGGCGGTCTGGCGGAAGCTAGATATTTTACTTTATGACTTGTTAAATATGGATATTTTTAACTCGATAAAAATGATCTCACTTCGCTTCAGAAGGCCTTTATTTTCCCGCCACAGCCGTGTGGAGAATGATGGATGGATACGCTTTCTTGAGCTTCAAACTCATTGGTCCCATTCACTGCCATTATAAAGTTTGGATGCATCAGGATATTTATTCATTTAAATCCGGCTGTGTTCATCAGAAAAAAACAAAGTCATGCACATATAGGATGGCTTGAGGGTGAGTAAATTTCATTTTAAAGTGAACTAATCCAGTAAAGATGTGTTTACACGACAACGATGTACTAAAAACGGACGTTTTTCACCTACAGATGACAATGTTGTCAAAACGATCCCTGTTAGCATTAACCCGCAAAAATAACTAAAAATGCTGTAATACGCATGTCAGGCCAGTAATTGGTGAGATAGACTATAGGCTGAACACAAAATACACGTTCATGACGACAACATTTTTAAAAATTTGTGTTTTTGTATTTCAGACCGAGGCAATGACGGCATCGTTTTCAAAAATTTGATGTTTTAAACTCGTTTTCAAAAGTTTTCAGGGCGATTGACATGTAAATTAACGACCAAAATGCATAAAAAGTTTTCAGTTTTTAGTTGAAAACGGCCCAAAAATAGATAACACACATACATATGTGTGATATTATATATATATATATATATATATATATATATATATATATATATATATATATATATATATATATATATATATCACTCAAGAGTTCAGCTCACTGCTTTTAATATCAATTCAAACTATAATAAATTTAATTTCAGCTAACATTCACTTAAGCTTCTGAAATCATTGCATTCAGTCAGGTGTATTATTTTAAAATATATTAATTCTGTAAGTATTCTTTTGAAAAGCACGCTAAAGTTTCCCTCTATTTTCACACGAACGAGTTTCTCTTATAGTCTTTGAGGATTTCATGTGTTTGTGTTGGACTTTGTCAAACTTCTTTGGAAAAAAAATATATACGTCCGTGACAAATGTTTGACAATTTGCTGTCAATTTGCTGTGACGACAAACATTTCACACTTTCTTCAACTCCGGAATATAACAGGGTTGACCATGTTTCAACCCTGTTATCTTGGGCATGAGGTGGGAAACTATTTCGTAAACACAACCTCTCACAAACGCAGCTTAAAAAACGACCGCGTGCGTTGTACGCGATTCTATTCCATGTACAATAACAAGAGGGACCGTAATCCCACAAAAAATGTTGATGAAATGATTTCAGAGAAAAGAGATTTGAAGGATTTAAGAGTTGAAGAGTTTAAGGACGACTAGAGGTATGTCAGATACCCATCTCCTGCGAGTTCCTGGTGTTTATTTTCAGGAAAGCCTTGAGAAGTATCCAACAGAGGTTAATCTGTGATTAGCAGAGGGATGGCCATGCTTTGAGTCACTGAGAATGAGGAAAAGGAGAGAAATGATGAAGAACAGAAGACGAAACGGAGAGGGCACCTCTGTGCAAGAATTGCCCCCTGCGGTTGCCTGATGTCAGGTGTGGGAAAGCAGATGAAAGTGGGGCAGGGGTGCCGTGGCAGTCTTTGATCTCGCCTTTTGTGTGCTAAACACGGCTGCGTGCCAGCTCCTCTCTGAAGGTGCAGCCTTTGAGTGCTCTCCCATGCGCTCACTGTGCCAGTCTGTATGCCAGCCTGCTGTCTCGTGTTTTCACAGAAGTGTCTGAAGTATCATGTCCACCTTCTGCCGCTCCCTTTTTCCCCTTGAAGAGACTGCGCGAAGCAAGGAGACCTCGGAGTGATTGTTAAAAGGTGGCGCTCGCGTTCCGGAGGCGCGTTGTCATGCTGAGTCAGGCCTATCTTTTATCCTTTCCGCTTCGCTATCACAGAACCAGCGCTACCGACTTCCAGCAGTGCGACGATAATGATATGCATGTTCAATTTTTTATGTCTGCTATGCCTTTGAAATGCACCCGTAGTTAACGAGTTTAATCTCACCGGTCGCATTCGTGACCGCCATTTATTTTTGAGTTCGAAGAGTCTAAAAAGAGTCGATGTGTTCGAAGGTGCAGACTGTATTGAATTGATGTGAGCATTTTTACATGGCTCGTAGTCTGACGGCTACAGTTTAACTCTTGTGCATCGTTCAAATTCACGACCCTTTCGTTATGTTCTCAGCCACGATTTTAACTGCTTTTAAAATGTATCAGATAAATATTTTTTTTCAAATTTTTTTGCTTAAATCTATTAATCAACCTCAGTCCTGATCAAAACTACTAAATTTTTCTTTTAAAAAAATTGGATTTTAATTCTTTAAAATGTTAAAATCTGATGCATCAAAGCCAATGTTGTTTCTAATCTTTGACACGTTTTTTCCCAAATCAGTGATTGAATCATTTTTGAATTTGGCAATTAAAGAGTTAAAATCCTGTTTTTTTTTTTTTTTTTTTTTTTTTTTTTTTTTTTTTAAATTTAGTAGTTTTGATCAGGACTGAGGTTGATTAATAGATTCAAGCAAAAAAAAATTGAAAAAAATATTTATCTGATACATTTTTAAAGCAGTTAAAATCGTAACGAAAGGGTCGTGAATTTGTCCACAGAGTAACATTTTCAAAGCATTTTCCCAAAATATGTGTCAAAATAAGATTTGTCACCAAAAATCATTCCATTTGCTGAAACACAGAGAAAGTTATGGCCAAATTAAGACTCAAAAATTCCCAATAGTGGATGGGTTAAGGAAGTGACGTGTTTGTTCCTCGGATGTTTCCGGTTGGTTTTCGAGTGTATTCATTAACATTAACTTGAGTTGCACAATCGGATTGTAATCGTTTATTTAGTCTTGCTTTTGAAAATATCAAAATTAAAATTAGGGTTGGGTTGGATGCTCCCTCAGCTCCTGAACTAACCTACTAATGGAAATTAAAGGTGCAGTGGGTAATTCTATACAGAAACATTTTTTGTTTTACCGCTCTCCTCATATCCTGACAGCAATCAATATGTTAAAAGGTCTAAATATATATTTTATAAATGAAGATTTCAGATGAAAAAAAGCCTCTGAGTCTGTCTGACTTTTTTCTGTAAAAAATGAGCATTTTCGCAAGCTCGTATGTATAGGCTTTCTGATTGGACGGAGGCTGGGATTTAGCGGGTTCGAAGTGAAGGAATTTGATGAGCGTGTGCTATGCGTGGCGAGCACTCGCTCAAAATCGTTATCTCATTTTTGACCGAGGAGGTTTTTACAATGGAAGTCTTCAAATATCGTTTGTGGAAGGGATAGGACAATGTTCATTAAATTATCATATTCGCTCCGATTAAGATAATTTCACGCAGCTGTGTGCGCTTTTGAGGATTTGGATGGAGATTTGCAGGGAGGATGGCTAAGCTAATATTAGTATTTCCCAGATCTCCTACTGAAACTTTAAAGTGATTTCCGAAAAACGATGTGATGCCGGGATTGCACCAGTGACGCGAGAAGGCTGGATAAAACTGGCATCTATAGGAAAAAAGGTCAAAAACCTGTTAATTGGTAACAGTTAAGATGCCTTTCTATGTACTGTAGTTGTTTGTGAGTCATTTTATTATTCACTCGTCACTGCAACTTTTTCTCACAATTTGTTTTTTCTCCCTCACAATTGGGAGTTTGCATTTCATAAGATTCCATGAAAAAGATGAGATTTAAACTCACAATTGCAAGATATAAAGATATAAACTTGCAATACTGACTTTTTTTTCTTGCAATTGTGAATTTAGTATGCGAGTTTATATCTCATAATTCTGACTTTATAACTCGCAATTGCAACTTTATATCATGGAATTCTGAGGGAAAAAGTCAGAATTGTGAGATAAAAACTTGCAATGACCTTTTTTGTGTTTGTTCCACACTTATTAGTATTCTAAAGTATTTAGATTAAGTTACTAAACTTGAGTAATGTAACGAAATACGTTACAAATGACTTTTTAAAGCATGTATTTTGTAATCGGTAGTGAAATACATTTTAAAAGTAACCTATCCAGCCCTATATATATATATATATATAAAACAAAAAAGTTCAATCTGTAAAAGCCTAAAATGATGCTACCATATTATTTACAGTAAAGTTTTGGCAATCACCGCTGCATGCATTCATTCATTCATTCATTCATTCATTCATTTTAGAACTAACTAAACAGTTTGTGTTAGAAATGTATGTTTATTATCAATATATTTATTTATATTAACTGACACTAAAAACCTTGAGCATTCAAGTTATAAATGACACACTTGCACTTTTGTAAAAAATACTGAATTAAAAGAGTTAACTAATTGAGTGGCATGCACACAAACACTTCAACGCTACATTTCACTTTGTAAAAGTCTGTTTTTAATCAGAAAGGAAGGCCACGGTCGATTCGCTGCGGAGGGCGAAACAACCACGGTTCAGGCTTCACGTTTGTTTTAAAAATTTCTCTAATTTCACTGGTGTCATCATACGATTGTGTATCGGATATAATATGAAGCTAATTCACCATGACAAAACACGGTATTTCTCCAAGAGTCCAGTTACAGTAAGAGTAAATACAGTGAGTTCATCAATAACACACCAGCTGAGTTAGTCATCAGTAATAGAGCCGCCGGCAGCATGTGCCAAACGCTCTTTTCATTTGCGTGCATGTGTGAACTGCAGTCTGAGGAAGGATTATATAATACGAACATGCTGATGTCTCAAAAGCTTTGCTGCGAAATACTGGATTCATTCTGAACTGATCAGTTTTGCAAACAGAAAGCGGTGAGATATGAAAGAACTACGCCACACGCACCTGACAAAACGAGGTGCGGCGTACAGGAAATGTGATTTTACAATTTACAAGTCGGTGCATGTGTCTTCCAAAGTGAAGATTTCAATCTAAACGCACGCATCTGGATATAATATACACAAGTAAAAAAGCTCTTGCGAGGACCGACAGCGTGTTTATAGGCGGTTTGGCGGCAGAGGTCGGTTCTGGTCTCGAGTGAATTCTTTTAAGTGCTTCTTTTTCCATTTTGCGTTTTACTTTAGTGGAATGGATTAGTTATTAGACTGACACCTGTGAATTTCGGAAGCGGAATTTTTTTAATGCGATTTTGCATGTAGTGCATCCTGCAGACAAACATGCTTTTTACAATGCTTTTGCAATTGTCCCAAACGGCACACTTCACATGCGCTAATGCTCTTGTGGGCTCCCAATGGCCACCGCATGCACATGTCTGTTAAGTCCACAAGACCGAAGGATGTCTCGTTTATCATTTCAGGTTTCAGAAGTGCGTTCGTGTCCCTGATGCGCACTTTTGTCAAACCTCCAGTCAAAGTGGAGGAAGACCGTTCCATTGAGGACCTGTAATTTAGTTCATGAATCCTATGCCGCTTTTCCACCTTCGGCTGAACGATTCTTGAAACGTTAAGGAACGGCTCCAGTTGGGTTTCCACTTAATGGTACGATTACAAACCTTTCTCAGCCCAGAATTATCCACCAAGCTGTCCGACTCTGTAGAGTTGTGATGTTACCACTCAGGATTAGGGTTGGGTACCTATATAACCTGTTTGTACCGGATGGAATCAGAATGCGAATATCGGTGCACAGTAAAATCCCTAGAGTCAAATCAATTTAGGAGAACCATTCGGCCCGACGATGGAAACGCAGCTCTAGATCTTGAAGTAATGAAATCCGATCCGTTTGTTCAGACAGCATGATAATAAAAGCTGTAATAATGTCACAAACTTTCTGCGGTGCTGAACTCACGGGGTGCAGTTGTCCTGTACGTTCATGTCTCTTCAGTTCAGAGGGAACGCACTTTTTGTTTAGCGGATAAACCAATGCTAATCGATGGAAAATTTACATACTTCACCGTTAAAGGGAGTTTATAAATGTCCATAGGGCCAAAAGTGCCCATAGCTGAAGAAACATCCATATATAGGCTAACAAGTACAGGTCAAAGACAGAGGTTAAGACACAGTTAATAAGCAAGACTGAGAGATGGAAAAAAAAAATGCAAACATAAGTGTGAGGAATGGCATGCATGTGTGGGAAGCGTTTTTGGCTTGAACAGTAATGATCTCAGCAAACACAGGACTGAAGAAAAAAAACGGCATCTGCCTCAAACGATGAACGCAGACCCCCAGGAAGAACACCTTCATTTTAAATGAAATGCCAGATTTAATGTCTCAGAGTCATCTGGAATTGATATTTAAGCTGATCTCTTTAATTTTCTAGACAAAAGGCGGTGCTGCATTTACAGAAAGCATCTGAAATAGCACCAGCAATCAGTCGCTCGCACCGTTTCCTTCAAAATCCCTCAAATTAATACGCACATTAGGATCAGGAGGGAAGCAGGGAAGCGTGCACTTCTGACACCTGGAAATGGCATGTTCTCGCATCCTGGCATCCATGGTTTCTTAAAGATGCATATTTCATGTAAATTGAAAATGCATGAGGACAAGAACCTCAGTTCAAAGTGCACGACCGCAGCATGTGTGCGAGCGGCCATTTAAACTGTGATGTATGACGTGAAGTGAAAGCGCCGTACGGCACTCTCAGGAGCGGCTTGTCAAATGAGAGAATTATGAGGATGAAATTCCACAAGACTGTATACAGATTTAAGTAGTCACTGATGTAACTGAGGAAGGTCAGGGCGGGGTGACATTCCAGACGAGTGTGTGTGTGTGAGCTGAACCAGCTTTGAGTTTGTGCGTGTGGGATTTAAATCAGTTATTGCCATTTTGATTGCTGATGTTATTTATAGAGCTTAGACAATAAATGTAACTTTATTTCCTCCCATATTAAAGGTATTTGAACGCTATTTTCCAATATCCTGAAGGCTTTGGGAGGAATAGACCTCATTTACATGATTATTTACAGAAGTTCTTATATGTTGGAGAAAGGTTGAACTTGCGTAAGAGTGACTCGGCTTGAGAAGAATTTCTCTGCATAGTGACTTTTAAAAGAATGCAGCGTGCAAAACTTATAGACCACTTTTATAAACCATAAACCGCCTACAAGGTGTGTTGCCATTTTTGTTTTTTGTCTAAAAATCTGACTAAATATATTGACATATATATATATATATATATATATATATATATATATATATAATGTATAAATATTATATATATATATATATATATATATATATATATATATATATATGTATATGTGTTTGTGTGTATATTTATGTTTTATTTGTCACATTTGAGACAGTATGGAATATTTTCCCATGGCCCTAGGGTTATTATAGTTAATATAAAAATATATAATAATAATTATAATAATAATATTATATTATAATGTAATATATAATATATTATAATATAATAATATTATATATATATATATATATATATATATATATTTAATTATATCAGTTAATATTTCTTTTATTTCAAGTAATGACATTTTTATTTTTTATAATTAACTATATTATTATATTAATATTATTAAATGACTATAGCAACCCTAGGTCCACAGGAAAACATGAAACCGTGTCAAATGTGACAAATAATAATAATTAAAAAAAAAAAAAAAAAATCAGCAAGGGCTCATTGAAAACATGTAAGAAAAAACAACAATTTTTGGTAAATGAATTGAAAATTGATAATCATAAATGTTTCTTGGGCATCAAATCATCATGTTAGAATGATTTCTGAAGGATCATGTGACACTGAAGCTGTCATCATGGGAATAAATGACATTCTAAAATGTGTTATAATAGAAATTATAATAATATTTGCCAATATTACCATTTTACTGCATTTTTCATCAAATAAATGCTGATTGACGAGAATAAGAGACTTACTGAACCCAAACGTTTGAGTGTTATACACAAATAGCATTAAACGAGAATTAAATGATTTTAAATGCAACTAGAAAGGCATTTTCTGCTTATATAACTCAAATCGTCTCTTTCTCACAGCGCACTAAAGCGAGAAGCTATGAACTCGATGAACTCGAGGGCTTCTGAACCATCTTTATCAAGCAATTTGGCAACTAAAAATGGCAACTCATTTTTCTTTTTTTGTCTGGTGCCGTGCAGAAAAATGAAAATTTTGCCGATCTTACACCAGCTTTGCGTGTGGCTAATCCGAGCGGTTTTGCGCGTCCCACGCACTCCAGCGCGCTGCAGTAATTGAGCGGCTCCAGTCACAGAGGTCTCAGAGAGAGAGAGAGACATCATTTAAAGGGAGACAGAATGAGATGAGCTACTGTCAGACTCCTCCGAGCGTGGCCAACATTGTCATCTCTCCCAACCTATCCTCATGTGCGCCGATGTGCATCTCGGAATGACAAGATCTTCCTGTCTTCCTGTCTTTCCCTCCCTCTGGAGTCAGTCAGTATCCGGGAGGCATCAGTCTTGGATCACTACGCTCAATCAAAACCTGGTCAAGGAAGAGCTGCATAATGTGACAGAGGCAATGTCTCTTTGATGCCGTCTCGTCAGCCTAGTGCCAAGAGAGCCGGTCTAAATGGATGATTGGGAGGGGGGGGAAGAGCAAAGGCAGGTAGACAGACACACTGTCGGCTGTATTAAATACAATCCCGCCGTTGACCTGTAGGTTGCCTCTGTTTGATTAATTGGCCTCAGTTTTAATTATCGGGCCCTCGAAGACTGCCTGAATCGAATGAAAACACGCGACATAACGTAATGAAATAAAACCCTGAAATGGAAGTATCACGGTCTTGTATGATAATATCACCTCATTACATGTTGATTGTTTTACCTGCAATCCTATCTGCGCTCATTGCCCTCCATTATAAGGCAGTTGAGGGGAAATCAAAGCGGAGACAAATAGATAATTTTTTTTTTTTTTTTTGTGGTTATGTAATGTCATTTAAAGGCTAATGCAATTTATAATAAACCTGATCATGTCGTAATTTCACAGATGTGCTCTGGAGGTAGTGTCTTAATTGTCTACGACTCCATGTTGTATAGACACTGCCCTCTAGTGTGTCTGACGGAGCGAATGCCAATGAATCTCCTCTGGATTCTTGAGGATTTGACAGCCAGAGCCGTTTTGTACGTGCCACTCAAGCACGACGTGGAAGAACCGCAAACAAGGCCGCATTGCTCTTAAAAACCATGTTGACATCACAATTATTTGGCATCACTCTTTGACCCTTTTAAGACAACAGAGGTCTGATCAATACGGAAGTCAAGATGCTGGAAACATAATCTCGAGAAAAATTAAAAGAGACGTTTTCTGGGGGGAAGGCGTGTTAAGGGTGGCATGGTTGCAGTTAAATTTTAGAATGAAATGCATAAAAATAATCATGACTTTTTGTCCGTCTATTCATCCATCCACATAAGAAACAAATGCATAATGTAGATGTTTTTGCATTTGTAAAACTATACGATCATAATAATGAACAGATTTTAAACATATGGAAGTGTAATCAGGGCTGGGTGGGTTACTTTTAAATGTATTTCACTACAGATTACAAAATACATGCTTTAGAAAGTCATTTGTAGCGTATTTCGTTACATTACTCAAGTTTAGTAACTTCATCTAAATACTTTAGAATACTAGTAAGTGTGGAACAAACACAAAAAAGGTCATTGCAAGTTTTTATCTCACAATTCGGACTTTTTCCCTCAGAATTCCGTGATATAAAGTTGCAATTGCGAGTTATAATGTCAGAATTCTGAGATATAAACTCGCAATATTGAGAAAAGTCAGAATTATGACATTAAACTCACATACTAAATTCACAATTGCAAGAAAAAAAATTAGTATTGCAAGTTTAAATCTCCCAATTCTGACTTTATAACTCACAAAAAAAAGTTGAATTATAAAATGACTCACAAAACATGAAAACAGACGAAAACATGAAACTGAACTCGTCTTTTTCAGACGGTCAGAGTCAGAGAATCACCAATCGCTGTTTAAATGACATTAAAACTCAAAGTAATCACTTTGGTAATCTAAAACACTTTTCAGATGGAACTGTGATCTGATTACCACCCATTCAAAATGTAACTGTAATGAAACACAGTTACTCAAATTCTGTATTTTAAATACGTAACTAAGTTACTTGTATTTCGTTACTCCCCAACCCTGAGTGTAATTAATGTGATTATATAAGCGTGGTAATCTAGTAAAACACATCCAGACGTAATGCAGTAAATTCTATAGTCAACTAATTTCAATCGATGTTTGTTTGGAAAAAAAAATAGCTGATGTCATTTTTACATTATGTAATGGGACTCTAAAAGGGCAGGAAAAGAGTGAAAAATAGAAAGCAGCAATTAATGAAACGTATAAGAATAAGTTTTATTTATATAGCGTCTTTCCATCGCTCAAGGACGCTTAAAAGACATGTATTTTCATTTTTCAAAGCATACAGCAAAAGGTCATCTGAGGATACGGTGAAT
Organism: Opsariichthys bidens; assembly: GCA_037194245.1. Classification (NCBI taxonomy): domain Eukaryota; kingdom Metazoa; phylum Chordata; class Actinopteri; order Cypriniformes; family Xenocyprididae; genus Opsariichthys; species Opsariichthys bidens. Next base: position 7,349,444 of record CM074311.1, on the reverse strand, counting down.
CAGGAAACATGAAACCACGCTTACGTCAAGGCGAGCCTCTATTCCTCTATGGCTGTGAGTGTGTTCTTTCGCTCAGGGAGAATTCAGACTCAACCACTATTATGTCATTGTGTACTTAATGACTTTTCCAAACAACAATCACCTCACAGAATTCAAAACACCGAAACACTTCTTTGTTCAGTTGAAAAGAAATTTTATGTAATTGTGTTACTATTTCAAAGACAATGAAACTGAACTTTAGGGAAGCTGGGCTTGGATTGCACAACTCTGCAAAACTCTCTCTTTTTTTTTTCAGCATGTTCCTTCAATCAGTTGGGTTAATATATGGCAGACGTCCTCTGACTTTTTTTTTTTTTTTTTTTTTAAATCGTCTTTGGCTTAAAACTGAACAGAACTCTGCATCCTCACCAATTTTCACACTTCTGTTTGCTTCTCATTAACATGTACGTGTTACATAACAGAGCTTGTTAAGCACGGGTTCATGGGTTTGGCTCTGTGAACTCTTAAAACATTTTACGCTCACTCATTTGTTTGGTGACAGCTAAAAAAAGTCCAACAGTGTACATAGACATCACAATGATGTATATGAAAATTATGCACAAACACATTTTAATAATAATGCCAATAATAACTGCATATTGTTTCTGAAATTTAAAACTAATTATTAGCTTTAAAGGTGCAATATGTAGTTTTTTCGACCGCTAGAGGGCGCCTATTCAAAACCGAGGCTTGGCTTGATGAGGCCGAGTTTGAGCGAGGAATCTTGGGACATGTGGTCTTCACCTCACAGCTGGTGGAGAAGAATCAAGATGAGACTTGGGCAGAAATAATGATCATGGATGCGAAATTAACGTTACTGTTGTCTGAAGAGCAGGAGCGAGTGTTGTGGAGCTGAACAAGACGGTGGAGCGATTGCAGCGGGACTTTTATTATGACGCAGTCGCCGGCGACGCTTCCGCTTTTCCAGTCATGAGTATGAGGAAACGCAGCTCTGTTCATCACATTAGATACATTTGAGTATGTTGAAAATGATGTTAAAACGTGCGTTCGATCGCCGGCTGCTGTGAGACTCTTGTTCACATTGCAGTAAGAGAGATTGATATTAAAATATCATAGTAAATGATGGACGGGCTGTGTTGATAAATGACATGAAATCATTATTAAAACATATTTTATGATGGAGAAAATTCTGTATTACTGTTAAAATAAAGCTGGATCTGATTATGCTATGCAAATTAGATTTAAATTAGATTTAAACAAGAAGACTAAACTATTTTACAATGATTAGTTTTCTGTCTATAAATGTATGAAAACAGATATTCCCTTGTCTCTGTTCCCACATGTAATATATTTCCAACTCTTTCTACAAACTGAAACCGGAAACCGAGGTTAACGCGACTCCCTCACACGTCCCGGATCCAATTTTTTCACGATTTGCAAATAGTTGGAAACATTTGGGATATTTTAAGTACTCAACTGAATAAAATATAACACTGGCCTCATGTTTTTGGATATTTTACTTCAAAAATCTTACATATTGGAGCTTTAAATAAATAGTTTTATGGTAGATTTTTAGGTTTTAACATTGAAAATGTGGGACTTGGACAAAAAAAAAGAGTCAATCTCTAAAACGTATACATTTAAGAAGAAGTAAAAGTAGTGAAAATAAATAACGAAGGCATCGTAAAAAAGTTAGTTAATTTTAATCATCCCCTCGGACGTTAGAGGTGAAACCGATGCTTTGAGTTATGCATATGTCTGCGGTTTTCTATTCTCCATTCTGATGAAAAGGGAAAAACTGTGAAGTTGATGTTTCCTCTGAAGGTCACAGCTAACATAGTAAATCTTTGTGTCTGATCCACTTGGCTTTTTGCTTCTTCGTTTTCTTCAGGTGATTGATTTTAATTTGGAAATGGAAGTTTACTACGTGTAGTTCTGTCTGCAAAAGCAAAAGGTCACTTGAGGATACAGCGACGGGAGACAAAACTGGAAACATTTGCCTCTCGTTACCACCGCGATGTCGTTCCAAGATGGAAAAAAAAACTGTACGAACCACTTATTGCTCAATCAAGACAGAATGTTCCAGGCTCCTGTGCAATCCGGGTTTACACACAGTTATAATCTCCAACTCAAGGGCTGCTATTTTCTTTGCTTTTTCTTTACATGGACAAGGAAAACATTAGCTGAACTGGCCACCGAAGAGTAAATGAGATCAAGATGGATTTTGATATCTGCTTTCTGTTTGCAGAGCTGCAAACCGCAAGCTTTCCGAGCCTCTGAAAGTCAAGTCCAAGACATGAGGGGCAACGTTAAATGAGATTTCCTGTAGCAAAGCGCTGGTTGTGGCAAAAGGCATTAAAGCTGATCAAATCTTATAAACCTCTGCTAGTAGGATTTGATGTGCATTACTGACAGTGAGAAATGGTCTGTTTGAAATATAATACAGCACTTTAAGTGTGGTAGATAGCTGGGTGGTTATTAGAAATGTTTTCAAGAACTTGACGGTGTTTCATCACAATTGTCAGTATGGCAGTTTGTACTTGAGCTTTGAATTCTCTTCAACAACATCTTTACAATTTAAGATAAAGCCCGGTGTGACATTTAAATCCGTGTAGACTTGCTGCAAATGTTTTCCTCTGGGATATTGTACATTATTGGATCTTACTGAGAGCAAATATAGTGAGTCATGAGGAGAGGCGATGGAAACGTAGAGTCGCTTTCGAGCTCTAGAGAAAAGAGACCTGCCAATTTTGTTAAAGTGCTAAAGTGTTATATGAAAGCCCAGCCTTATCATGTCACCTTCAAATGGCGGTCATGTCTAAGCACATTTCAAGCCTTTCAAATAAAAAGTTGAAATTAGCTACAAGGTCAAGTTATACAAAATATTGCATCCTTATGTGATAAGGATGTCTCTTAAAAAATAGTGCTTGCCCCTTGCATATTTTAAGGATTTTGCATACAGAAAGGTAATAGAAGGCATAGAAGACGGGAACGCCTTTTATAATGCACGTTTCACTTCATTTCGGCTAACTTTGCTTATCTTTGTTCATATTAACAAGCACAATTAGGTGTCTTCAGGTGATGTTAAATTCTAGGTCCAAAAGTAGAAAAGAATTACAGGATAACAAGAAGAGGAGGACGAAGAAAATGTTGGGTAAAATAAGCCACTCCATCTCAGGGGGATGAATTGTTGAACCAGCTTAAACTACCTTGGACTAGCTGGGATCTGTCTAACAAATGATTTCATAATGATTACAGACCCTTTTCGATCAGAGCAAAGACTCGTGACCCAATGTGGTGAAATCTTAAATCCCCACACTTATGTTTGTCTAGGTGAATTTGAAGGGTTCTGACCGATGGAGGATTAGTTGGCGGGGGAAGTCTAGAAGCAACATTTCATGAAGGTTAGACCATGAAGGGAGATTCCCTATTACACCCTGCATGGGAATCAACAACTGTTTCTGGAGATGACCCACATTAGGACAGCTGGCTGGTCAGGGCATGTAGAGAGTTAAGTCTACAGCCCACGTCCAGACAGACGTGGATCAGCATTGTGCATATTGGAAATGCTTCAAACAGGTGGTCATAGAAGGATATCACACACTGTAGTATATTCGGTGATGTTTATTAGACTGTAAGAACAGCTTGACCCCAATGCAAATCAACCACCACCAAAAAAGTGTTAAATCACTATGTGCAATCACATCCTCTTTCCTCATGACAGCACCAAATGAATGTCATTCACGTGTCGCACAGGAAATGCACACCTAGATATGAGTCACGCTTCCCCTATGACCCGAGACACACTGAGAAGAACCATCTGGAAGGACAAGATAAAACCATGCATCCTCATGTTTCTGGTGCACTGTTTAGTCCAAAAGGCGTAACACCTAAATTCAATTTACAGTATGAACTGTCTCGCCTTCTTGTACATGGATTCAAATTCGCTTTTTTTTTTTTAAAAAGCCACCTTATCGCATCCCCAAACTGCAGACTGTAATAGCTTCCGGTGGCTGCTGCATTATTAATGGTATGTGGTTAAATTTATCCCATCTCCTGCTAAATCCCATGCATATGCCAGAGATAATGACCAGCAGGAATTGCTGAGCCACCCACTGACTCGCGCTTTCTCGCTGTCCCTGTTGGGCCAGGGGTTAATGACATAATTTCCATTCAGTCAGGCTTCTGTACTGTTCCTGGTAGTCAGGTGATGAGAAGGAAAGCATGTGTGCGAGTGAGCGTGCCCGTATAACCAGAAGCTGAATCAGAAAGAGCTGGCAGCAGCTCTTTGATCCTGGAAGTGTCACCAGATACACAGAGAGTGACTCACCAGAGGAGTGAGCAAGATAAAATAAGAGGTGGGGGGGGGGGGGTGTTACTCAGGGGAATAGTACCCAACCTTGGCTGCTGGGAATTTATCCCATTGAGAGCTGGGTCAGAGAGTGTGGAAGGGGTCCTGGCCAATGAAAAAGGCAATTTAGAGAAAGATTATGCCGATTTTTAAGGTGTAGCAAAAAGTCAAACCTAGACTAGCAAGACCAAGCCTTGGAAAAGACCAAGACCAAAAACATATTTATCAAGAAATTGGCATCATTTGCTTAATCATGTCATTACAAATCTGTAAGTCTTCCTCAACTTTTGATGAAAACAAAATGGGTTATCTCCAAGCTTCTCTATTCCATTCAATAAATGTGGATAATGATCAGTCGCCACTCCAAATATGCACCATGAAAGTCCCATAAAATTTCCCAATATGACCTGTTCACAAAGTGACACCATTTTTAACTAAAAACGGAGAACCTAAGCGTTTTGGCAATTCATTTACAAGACATCGGTGTTTCGGGGGCCTGAAAATGCCAACTTTTGAAAACTGGTTTCAAAGAGCAAGATTTTGAAAATGATACTGTTATAGTCTCTGTGTAAACAACAAAAACACAAATTTGGGAAAACGGTGACATCATGCGCATGAGTATCACGTTCAGTCTAGTAGTGTGACTTTGCAAAGTGACATCGCCAACTACTGGCATTACATGCACAATACAGCATTTTTTGTCGTTTTCGCGTATCCGGGGATCGTTTTGACGATATTGTACGTAAAAAAAAAGCAAAGGAAACACTTTTCGTTTTTTAGTACAGCGTTGTTGTGTAAACGTACCCTTAGTCCCTGAAGTGGCATCCAGCAGGTGGTCCTACCCTGTCCCAGTACCCTACAATATCAGGTGGCAAATCACCACTCGTAGTCTGCACAGATGCTTAATTTTGTCTCCTCAACTTTGTGTTGCCAATGGTTGCTGTTGCTGCAAATCACTTGAAATGATAAGTATCTGTGTGAATGCCTCATTATTCAGTAGAATCTTTCCCTTGCTTTGACTCTCAATTGTCCCTTCGCAAAGAGTTTGATTGACAGGTGATCTGACCAATCATAACCCCGAATCCACCATTTTGTCCGCCAAAGGAGTCAGTAGATTAACGTTGGTGAACTTGAACTTCAAAAATTGCGTGTGCTCACGTCTTGAAACAACATTCCTTCTGATGTTCATTCATGTTTATTTGATGCTAGAAATGAACTAGTATGAAGAGATGACACATTAATGAGACACTAAACGCTATTTACTGTTTAAACTTCCTTAAAAAATTCTGATATATTAAATATGAGACTTTTTCATACATCTGTCGACGTGTTGTCAGTGTCCTCTTTTGCTCCCGGATGTATTTTTCAGTGTGAGAACACCCATCGGGTAGTTGTGGCCTAGTGGTGAGGGAGTCGGGCTTGTAATCTGAAGGTTGTTGGTTCGATTCCCATGCCGGCAGGAATTGAAAGTGGGGATTGTGAATGAACAGCACTCTCTCCACCTTCAATACCATGACTAAAGTGCCCTTGAGCAAGACACCTAACCCCTAACTGCTCCCCTTGTAAGTCGCTTTGGATAAAAGTGTTTGCTAAATAATGAAAAATGAAAATGAAATGAAAAATGTGTGGCGTGAGAGCGCCTGGCTTGTCGGACATAGCAACAGGGGGCGGGTCTTTGCGAAGAATTCTCAAACCTTGTTTTGAGCAAGGCACCTTGCTTGTGAAGATCTCAATGAGCAGATTTAGTTGTGTTTGATCAGGGTTGGAGCTGATCTTTGCAGCAAGGTAGATATCCAGGAACAGGATTGGGCACCCCTGCTGTAGATAATGGACAAGATGAGGCTGGGCATATGGTGGAGGACCCATTCACGTTGAGAGGTGACTCACTAGGAGTGTCCCGATGGGCTAAAAGTGATGGTGTAAAAGAGCCAGGTCCACACCCTTCCAACTCATTTGCTGGTCACACCCTGTGGAGATAAACTGACCATCCCAGCACTGTAAATAACCTTTGTGCTCACATGCAATCCACTTTCAAAGACAGAAAAAGAGAGAAGCACTCACATGAAGCTCAATATGACTCATGTCAAGATACTTGGAAAATGCTTGCCTTGGTGGAAATCTCAAGTAGAAAGCGGCTACCCTCTGTAATTTATTGTGTTTGTTCCATTTGGGCTCTGGCTGAAAAGGTTATGCAACTATACTCAATAACTCCTTAAGAGGTTTCCTCTGGGGCAATGCTCCTTAGTTTCATTCCATCTACATATTTCCATCTGATTAATTTTCATTTTCAATTAGAGGTGCAAGAACTCACCTAATTTGAAATACGGAAGAGGGGACAAACATGCTCTGACTGCTTATGAGATTTACATATCCGGTAGGCGTGTGTACTGTGCAGATTGCCTCTGAATTATTGTTGTTTGCCGATATCCATATTTGTCTAGTCTATATGTGGCAGCAGAGAATGATGATTTATCTAGATAATTTGATGTAGAAATTTCCAGTTCAGTAGCATGAACGTACACGTTTGGAATACCAAAAACGAAGGAGGACAAAGAGCACTGCATTTACATAATCAATAAATAGGCTGCATGAATAAGCACATTCCTGGGTTTTACCGTCTGATGACAAACACAGTGGCTCTGTTTCAAAACCATCGCTACTTTTGCTTTTTCAACTATTAGCGCAGCATCTTAACTAAAAAAGAACCTCTTGAGAGACTGATTTGGAATACTCTGAATGCATGTAGGCGGCGCACAAATAGTGCTCTTCCAGTGAAGTACGCAGGAAATACACTCGCGATTCATTTCAGAAGCTTACAGTGCACTACTGCAATAAGCATTAAATTACACTGCAAACTCAAATGTTGTTCATTTTTTTATTATTAGATATAGTTTTATTATTACTTTCCATGATTGAATTAAATCTATTTGTGAT